>BPLQ01006411.1:0-300730 GCA_021605075.1 Caerostris darwini
AAGGATACATGAGGCATACGGATGTTAAAATACAAACATATATACCACAAACGGCCAGCTACACTACCTTCAGAATCCAGATTTCGGGAAGAAATATTTGCAAGGACCATTTTTTTCTTATTTGCAAAAACCATTTTTCTTCTTTTTTTTTTAACTGTGTTTGAGATTAACAATTGCTGACATTTTTTCATCACAAAGGGATGAATTCTGGGATGGGACTGGTTTTAAATCAATAAAAAAAATTACATATTATGCATAAAAAAATTCATATAAAAAATTTACATATATAAGAGCCATTTCAAAAGCAATGAAAAGGCTTTTATTCGAAAATTAGTGGTTAAAAAATAAAAAAATTTATTTTAGTTTTACAAGTTTAAAATAAAAAAACAAGAATTATATATTACACAAAACTAAATATTTAAAACAAATTTTCATCTTTTATAAACTTCATATCTGAGAAAGAGCAAATTTGAAATTGTATAACAGTGAGCTACTAAGTTTTGCTGTTGAAAAGAATATTAAATCTTCTCGGACTTACACTCCACACTTTGGATCATTCAGTACTTTTGTGGGCCATAGTGTATTTTTTCCAGATAAGAACTTTAGCCGTGCCAAAATTTTTCTGTATGTTGCACACTGCGTCTGGATTTTTGTGAAAGTTCAAGTGCTGAATGTACAGTCCGTTCACCATCAAGCAAAGTCGCTGCAAGAGGCGTGGGTAATATACAAAAAATCATAAAATTAAAAAAAAAAAAAGCAAGATCCCGAGTGCAGCGCCACCTACCTGGTTCAACTGTAAATCCAAACCACCCAGGAACCCACTCAAAGACATACAAAAAAATTCATCAAAACGAGTCCAGCCGTTTAGGAGGAGTTCAGTGCAAACACGCGTACTGAAGAATCATATCGATTGCAGCGCTATCTATCGGGTACAGGGGTGAATCTAAACCATCCAGGAACCCACTTAAATACACATACAAAACATGGTCAAAATCGGTCCAGCCGCTTAGGAGAAGTTCCATGACAAACATTCGTACAGAAGAATTATATATATAAAGATATTAATGTTCATGGATGACGCATCATCTTTATTACTATGTCACACTTCTATTTCTTGGCAATAAATAGGAAAAATCTATCTGTTACAGATGTGAGAGCAACAGAGTTGTTTATTTCTAAAAATTTAGAAAATCCATAATGATCTAGTCACGTGGATTAACGAATGAATGATATCAAGTTACAGGGTGTTTACCAATAGAAGTTTTAGTCAAATTTAAAAGACTTCAATCATTGCATTACAACTAAAGTTTTTCTAAATTATGTTAATGAAGAGTGCCTCAAAGCTGCTGTATTATCATATAGCAAATTTTTACGTATTCGATATACTGTAATAAAGTTTGAATAGATAATTTGATTGCTTCCCACCAAAGATATTCAAAATAATTTTCAATTTCTGTTCCACCACTTTTAAAGTTATTCCTATAATTGTTGATATAATTATTTTGAGTAACGAGATTATGGGCTCTATGAAAGGAGAAGATAGCTTCTTCATGTCAAACACATCTACGATAACACGAAACCTAATTTCTTTTCATATTTTTTATTTATTTCTTTTATACTAACTTTAAGATCTATCTCGAAATTTATATGAATCAGAAACGTTATCCTAAGTGAACAGCGATTCTGTCACTATATTAAATAATTAAGGCGATTCAATTAGAATCACCTCTTACTTATTAAATTAAAACCTGTAATTATATATGACATGAAGTAAAGGTTTCCCTTAAACGTTTACATATTATAGATTATTATTAATATAGTGGTAGATAAGTCTTCTTAAGAAAAATTAGAAATGATTTTAAAAACCTAATTCTAAATGTTTTATTTAGATTTCGGAAAGAAATTTCGGATTTTTTTCTGGTTGAAATTATTTCCTTTGTTTATATCATTAACTCAAATTCAAGTTAAACAATGTATTTGGTAATCTGTTTGACACCTCCACACAGTAATATGTGTTGGTTTAACATTTGTTAAGACATTCCCCGAATTTTAAGAATGAAACGCCTGGACTTCACAAGATGGAATAAGTTTGGCCAAGGGTTTCAAACAACATTTGTGAGACGAAATGCTGTAAAACACCGTCTAAATACTAAGTTGAATAAAGAGGTCGAATGCCTGAACGAGAAGCGTTCATCTACTCAATGGTATGTGCAGGGCCGGATTTAGATGAAAAGAGGCTCTAGGCTATTTCACTTATGATGCCTTTTCACCTCCCATTTTTTAAGTTTGTAAATGACTTATTTTGTTTGTTTATTATTCATATGTGTAGAATTTCTTCTTAGTTTGATTTAGTGTTTTAGTGTTTACCATTTTTAGAATAGTGTAATTTTAATTTTGCTAACAATTTGAATGTAGACCCCTCTTGATCTTGAGGCTCTAGGCTGAAGCATAGTTAACCTATAGGAAAATCCGGCCCTGGGTATGTCATGGAAGTAGGAAATAAAAGTCAAGATGAACAGATAATAGTAATCGTATGAATTGAGTCACCATCTCAAACAAGCAGTTAAGCAACTCTCAAAAGCAGATGTTTTGGGGTTATTTTACATCTGGTGAACCTGGCAGCTTAGTATCAGTTGAGTAAATGATGGACTCTCAAAAATACACTTCAGTATTACAAGAGAAAATTGTGCATTTTATGAAAACGTTCGCTGGCGGTGTTGGTGCGTTTCAACAAGATCTTGATGCACGTTATATTTCTAAGATAACAACAAAATTTCTTCTAGAAAAATAATTGACAATTTTGGACTGGTCTGGAAATTCTCCAGACTGTAATTCCATCGAAAATTTGTGGAACATTATGAAGAGGCGTGGGAGTTAAATGGGCTGGCCAGCCAAGAGAAAAACGATTGTGAATGCCTTAAAAGTTTGGTTTCGTGATGACGACATCAAAAATGTATGTTCAAAATTAGTGGAATGCATGCCGAAACTATAAATAGGATATCATATGTAATATAGGATATCATAAAAGCTAGAAGAGGACGTATTTGCCACTAGAATGCTATGAAATGTATGTAAGTGAACTTATGCTAATTGCATCTCATATATGAAAATTTTTCTTTTTGTCCCAATTAATTTGAGCAGTACTGTATGTATGTTCTATATATTTTGCTTGTGAATATATAAGTTGCGTTATAAAAATAAATGTCTTTTAAAATCCCAAAATGTTTAAATTTGAATAATATTTCTGCAGAATAGTTATTGAATTCAAAATTAAAAAAAACGCATTAATTTTATTTTTGTTAATTTTTTTATTATTCATTTTATTAAATATAATTTTATAAATTCAATTTTATATATCCAATCCAATGAGGAATATTTTGAGGGCGATTTTTTTTTTACCTTCATATCTTTTATTTAGTACATTTTTATAAATATCTTAAAGCATTCTAATTATATAATCATAAAAATGAAATTTTGGTTTTTAATTAAAAATAATTTAGAAATCAGTAGCATAAGAATATCGAATATCAAAATTATGATAAAAAGAATTAAAACCGAAAATTTATGCATAAAATAAATAATAGAAGTACGGTGAAATACTCCACAACAAAGCACAATTTTGTAGTCATTTAAAAAATGTATTTATTCCAGCAATACAATAATTAAAAGTAACTCATTAACTTAGCTATTTTAAAGCAGTTACTTGAAAATAAAGTCATTAAAATAAAGGCTTACTAAAAGATTAAATATATTCGTTTAAATTATATATTATAAGGTTATTTAATAAATACACTCTCTATAATTTAATCTTCTTATGCCACACATTCGGATATTTACGCTAAATTGAATATTAGTGTAAATAAAAACACTGAAAAACGTTCTTTATTTTTTGGAAACAAATTCACAAATCGTTATAAAACTGTCCATAATGACATGCCTTTACTTTGTGTTCAACTCCGTCCAGACGAGAACGAGTCCCTTTCGCGAGCCTATTAAAAACCAGTTTGACAAAACCCCTATCAGAAAATCACTTCGCTCAGGCAAGAGTCGGTTTTTCCGCACATTAAAAGAACCCTACTTACGACCAGCTGTCACTGATAGCTAGAGATAACGTGGGTGGATTTTCGCGGTCAGATGGAAACCTTCGGAACGAAAGCTACTCGCTCCTTTTTCGCTCTCGTCTGGACTGCCCTTTCCAGACATTCGTGATGTAACGAACGCATGGTAATAGCAGAAAAAGACGGAGCTGATTGATAGCACGTTGGGTTCCAGAATTGAGAGAACTCAGTTTGAAACGCTACAAACAAAGCTAAATCGAAAGTTTTCAGACTCCATTAAAAAAGGGAGGATCCTCCCCCCCCCCATGCCATCTCTGCAAGAGTTTGTTAAAAATTGGGGTGGCAAAATACAGGTATAGCAAGCCTCCAATTAGAAATCAGGGGTAATGTTAAATCTACTTCTTATGTATTGTTCTAGCGGCATATATCTCAGCTCACCATGTTAACATAACATTTTTTCAACATAAACATGTAACTACCAAATAGATATACTAAAAGAAATAATTTCAGTAAAGAAATATTTTTTCTCAGTGATATTCACAATAGTTTGTCTTTAAACTTTAAAACTATTTATATTTTCACTATAAATTAATCATATTAATTTTCACTTAAATTTTTACTTATCGTTAAATCTAAGGTATTTAATATAACCTGAATTCATAAGATAATAATGAAAACTTAATTGAAGAGGCTCGTGGAAGCTTACATAAAAAACAATGTTTTTTTGTTCTTATAAGAAAAATACATGCAATCTAAATTTTGTACTATAACAAATTTAATTTCTTATATTTATATTTATTAAAAAGTTATTATTTACTTTCCCAACAATACTCTGTTTTATATATTCTTCTGATATTAATTTTAGAAAAACAAGAGTAGGTTAATAAAGTTAAAACAATTATATAATTTGTTTCCATCAAAATGTACCGTAGAATAAAAATTTTAAATTTTATTCGAAGATTATTTTAACATATTAAGGACAATCACTAATAAAATTATAAAGCAGTAAAAAATATGGTATTTAAAAGTTAATTTAAATTTATAACCTAAAAAAATTAATTAATTCTCCACTGTAATAACAGTATTTCCTTTTTGTTTGATTCTAAATTAATTTTTTTATAACAGTTAACACAAATTTCATATTTAAACTATCTTTAATTAAAAACTTTCAATAATCCTATAAAAAGAATAAAAATACTGCATGATTAATCTTTTATTCAATTCCTTTTTTAAAAGATTAAAAAATCGTTTGTCCAAAATTCTCAAAACATAAATACATAAAAAAATCCTTTCACTTTTATCAATAACCAGTACAAAAAACAATACTCCTTCTTTCGACACACTCCTATTGTGGGAGTACATAAATTTAAAAAACTAATACCTAATAGAGCTGTATTGAATTAAAGTTCCGTAGTTAATAATAATTAGAAGTTAAAAAAGAATAGCAATCTTCGCTGTTAGCTGTTGGATGCCATTCGCGAAGATAATTTAAGATGACTACAAAAGAAAAAAAAATGGCGTATTTTATACGATTTCAAAACAGTTTTAACCATTCATCACTCATAGGAGATTGTCCTTGAAGATTTTATTAATTCTAAATGATACACATCGTTATTATTTTATTGTATTTGTAATTATTATTATTTAAATAAACAATTTGAATTATTTTTATTGTTAATAAATGATTTTCAATGTTAGAAACAAATTACCTAAGAACCATTTTTAGAATTTTTTCCCGAATTTTGATTAAATAGAGCTTTAGAACAGGTAAGGGGAAAAGTCCCTCTTAGTGACAGATTTTAAGTTAGTGTATGATATATCATTAGACATTTAAATTTTTTAATATTTTATATTCATGGTTTATATAAATAGTATGTGTATTTGATTTCAATCGAATGTGAAACATTTTTATTAAAAATAACCAAACAAACCATTTTTGATGTAATAAAATTTAGGTTGAAATTTTAATTTTTATTGATGCTATAAAATATTACAATACTCATCTTCAAAATATCATCTGCATTTCAATAGATAAAAAATTCGTTCCATTTCTAATTTAAAAAGAATCCGTCCCAAAATTTGGTGCTTCAAATACATATTTCATCCAATACTATAAATTATCTTGTCCTTTAGGTAGCAATTGCTTTCATTTCGGAAATTGTATAACAATGCACCTTAAGTCTATTACAATAAAAAAGGAATTGAAACATTAAAAAGTAAAATAATATGATATAATTATAAACTATGAAATGTTGTGGTTAGTATTTAAAAATTGAATGAAGCTTTTGAGGACAAAGTACCTATTAAACTAGAGGGTGAAATGTTAAAAATGTTCCCCTCAGAGGAAGAACAGCATCGAGAAATAGCTCACTATTTAAGGAACAACGACATCAAATATTTTGTAATAATCCCGAAACATCACAGACCATTGAAAGCTGTAATCAGGGTGTTACCCAAAAATATTCCTGAGGAAAGAATTAAAGCTGCACTCATAAAAGATGGATTTGTTGCGGAAAAAGTTGTGCAATTATTTAAAACCAAAACTAAGCAAACCTTGCCAACATGGCAAATAAATCTCACTAGAAATGAGAAAAATAATGAGATATTTAAACTCAATAGATCTTTCCATCAAACGATTGTTATTGAAAACTACAATGAACGATCTATAGTACTTCAGTACTTTAAATGCTACTTTTTTTCAATACAATTCAATTAATTGTAGTTTCAAAGCATGCTGCTTAAAATGTGGTCTGGAACATTTCGCATAAAGAATGTAACATCAAAGAAAAGATTGAAGTACCTACATGCAATAACTTTGGCGAAAAAGGGCATTTTGCCGCATGGACGAGTTGTAAAAAATTCCCAAAAATAAGTGTAAATTCCAATAGTAACTGTTCCAAAATTTAATTCTACCGGACAGGTTTCTGCTATTTATATTTTGCTGCAGCTTTTAAAAATTCTCACCCTCAAACTACTAAAATACCTGATCATAATCAACAAAATCAAATCCTCAAAGCCAATTGAATTCATTAATAAGTTTCGATGGCATCCATTTTTTTGAAAAAGCTAGCATAAAAAACTAAATTATACAATTTATAATTATTTAAAATAGCTGAAGAGTCTTAAATAATTAAAATATTTAAAATATTACTAAAAAACATTTTAACACTTTCTAATATTAGCGCAACCAATCTTACAATAAATCAAATACCGACGCAGTTCTAATTTGAAGGAAAAAAAATTTCAAACAGCTTTAATAAAGCAAGTAATTAATTAATTATTTTTGTTTTAAGCTTTATTTAAAGCATAAAATATGTACATTAAAATTAGTTATGTTTTTTTTAGTTTTATTTATTAATATTTTATAAAGTCAAATTATGATAATTTTTCGTTTCAGAAAAATATAAAACTAAATTATTTTCCAAAAAATATAATAAATATTTTTAAAATAAAAAAATCTGGTTAAATGCATAAAAAAATTAATTTTAAAGATTAAAAATCTTTAAAGCAAATGAATTTAATTTTTTCCTTGTTAACTCTCCGCTTTCCGAACTCGCGCACGACATACAAATATAAAAAAGCTCATATATACAAGTATACAAATGTGCATATAAACAAACATACGTATACATTTGAACAAACATATATATTCGCATACATATATACATACATATGGGCCACAAACATGCATATATATATACATTGGAACAGACATTTAAACATACATAGGTACATACTTATAATACACCTGAATACACATGCAGTACATATACGCATACACACAATATTGCATACGTGCATGCATACTTTGCATATAAACATACACTTAATATATACTTATGTGTGCATTGCAAAAGATACATATTAATGTATGTTTACCTTCATGCATACTTATACATCGATCCATACCCGTACCAGTACCTGACTACTCATTAAAACATACATATTCTGACATAACGTAAATGCACGTCTTTATAAACACACATATGTAGATGTTCTGGCATTTAAATAAAACCCAATTTTTTAAGGGGTAATTTGATTTGCAAGAAGGTGAATTTTGTTGGCAAAACGGTAAATATGAATTGCCACATCTATAGAAAGCAAAGCCAGTGTATAAAAATGCTTTTCATTTTATTAACTAAGATGAGTATCAAATGGAGAAGTGATTCATCATTCCGAAATACTATTAAAATATCACATTATAGAAAATCTTTTAATGTAATACAGCAAAATTAAATAAAAGAAATCTTTATGATTATTTTATATAAAATAAACATCTTAATTTTTAAGTAACTTATAAAGAAGAATATATATTTTCAGGAAAAAAAAATGGATAATATTTGAAATTAATAATGTAACTATTTTTCAAAGTGTAAATCAAAATTTTAACTGTAAAACCAACTGTGTAAAGCGGTAGTGTGCTCTTCATGTCCATAGCGCAAGATTCCCTGCGAAATTTCCTGAACTTTCTTTTTATGGGCAAAGTGGTAGGTGTGACATCGTTAGTTTCAGTGTCTGATTTCTATTCCGATCTGTGAACTGTAATCATTTCTTTCTGTTTATATTGTGAGTCTTGAATCGTAATTGTGAAAAATGTCTGTAATTGGAATTGATTTTGGAAATGAGAATTGCTATATTGCAGTTGCAAGAGCAGGAGGTATTGAGACTATTGCTAATGAGTACAGTCAACGATTAACTCCGTAAGTTTTGTTTCATTTTTGTCATACATAAAATTGTTTTAATTTTAAAATGTCATGTAATTGTGAGTGTAGCGACATTGATTTATTTTTACCTAAATGAAAGCTTTTTCATTATGCTCTTTCATTTAAATTAAAGAACTTCCTTATGCGTTTTAAGATTTTTAAAATAAAATTAAAATTGGTTATTGAACTGTTGCGCTTATGAGTAAATCAATTACCGATTTCCATCGGAAAAAAAAAATTCTTTTGTCTGTACAATAGTTTAGTGTAAGGCACTATAAATTAAAGTTCTGCTATTGAATTGGTAGTGCTGTAATTGCAATGTTTTAACTATAAAGAATAATTGGTAATAGAAATTTATTTTTCTTCATAACAAGGTGAGATATTTTTCTCCCGGTATATTTCTCTATATATAAATACAAGTTGTTTGTGACCCGGCATTGCCGCGCTACGATGAAATATTTTATAGTTAAATTTATTGAAGTAAAAAATATAGCGGCGAAAAAAGAAACGAATTTCAGAAAAATTTGCTGGACATAACATAAATTTCATCATTCAAAACAATAGGAAGTTTAGTATAATTCTTCGAATTCGGCTTTCAGATATTTTAATAAAAACAAATGTATAAATATTATATATAATACCTTTAAAGAAACATGGAATTAAAAGATAATGTATTTGCCAAAATCAAGAAAACAAAATGTCTTAATACAGTTGTCATTTATTTCAGGAAAATTGCTTCATTTGATTATTTTTAGTATTTTGTTTCAATCTTGTTTTTAAATTATAAAAGACACTCAATAAATTGTTCTTTGAAGTAAAATATCTATGTAAACTGATTAATGAATTTTAGTTTAAAAAATGGGTATTATGATATAAGCCTTCGTTCCTGTTGTCTGTGCCTGCACCAGGCTCATGGTGGTGTGTTCACAGCTTGCATTTTTAATACATCACAGTTAGGTATACAGTGTAGGTGCACTTCATGAATAAGCATTCAGAGCAGTATACAGACAAGTTTAAGAAAGACAAAAAAAAAAAAAAAAAAAAAATGTCCATTTCAGCATTTTTATTTTATAAAAGCAGAAATGTTATAACTTACCCATAGTTGGAAATCATATTTTTTGGGAATGTGAAATTTCATTCCTTGAAGAAATTGGATGTAACTTCCTGACTGAATTTTTTTTATAGTGCTTGGATTCTGTATATCCAAATCAAAATAATTTTTTCTAGACATTGCGGAAAATGTTTTGTTAAGCACATAAGATGAAAAGTAGCAAAGACTGATTGCAACCAAAAGATTTTCCTCTGGCAAGAACCCATATTTTATAGCTCCTTGACTTTGCATCATAGGATGTCGAAGGAAAAATGAGTAAGAAGCTTCAGAATGCAATAAAGGGTAAAATGTCAGTTTTGAGGGTATATCAAATTATACTTAAAACAAAGAACCCCATATGTGACTGTTCATGCATTTACCCTCGGGCACTTTGCCAAACAACTGGTCATGTGTTGCAAAAGAAAAAAACCTGAAACTGATTGAAAGAATATATCCTGAGCAAAGGTTGCCACATTTGGAGTAATCGCCCCCTGGTTAAAAAAAAAAAAAAAAAAAATGCCAAACATTGTTTTTGCTGAATAAAATACGAGTCACAAAGGTGAATATGAGTGCTTGTAAAGTTTTGCCTTTTTCTATTTATAATTTATTAAAATAAATTTCGAGTTGAACAATTTTAACTTGATAAGGAAAAAAAAAAATAGGTAAGAATTTTTTTCATGATTTTTACCTATATAGCAGATAAAAAAAATATATATATATATATTTATATATCTGGACTCGGATATTCAAATCTAGTTTTAAAATTCGTTCTCGTTTCTTCAATAATTTCTTGATGTTCATTAATTTTATCTTTTTCTATATTAAAGGAACTTTCTTTTAATTAAGGAAAATGTTTTTGACACATTTTTCTGGCAAATTTAATATAAAAATATATTGTTGGGAAATCTGGGATCTAAATGCCTTTTGTAAAAAAAAAAAAAAACTTTACCAATTGCCTCCCCCTTCACTTCTTGGTTTTTTTTCTTGCTTTCTTTGTTTTTCTGTTGTAGATTTCATTGACGTTTCTTAAGTATGAAGTATATTTTCATTTTAATTAAAAGATCATTGTTTCTGTAGAATATGAAATTGTTACATTATATTTGGAAAGTGGAATGAAATATTTTAAACATTTCTGAATATTCATACTCAATTTTATGACTTATATTGAAGTAGTCAGCTAGATAATTCCTGGTTAAAAATCATAAATAACCAATTACAATGGTAAATATGGTAACACATAGCTTACAATGGTAAAATTACAGTTTAAAGAATCCTAAAATTTAGCACCAAGTTGATTCATCTCCAATTAAAAAGTAGCCATAAAACAACATTGCCACTGATTTTTTTTGCAATAGAATCTTAGGGAAATGTTTTGATAGGGGAAAAAAAATTGAAATGTCCAAAGAGAAGTGCGAATACGATATACTATAAAAAGTACAGTAATTTGGTTTATATTAAGCAGGTTTTATGAATAGTTTAATGTTATTTTAATATATAATTATTGTCACATAGCTACTAAGGTTGCTGTTCTGCATATCATAAAGCAGTGTGCAGTCATCATAGTTGTGTATACATTTAGCTTATTCAGATATGTCATTCACGTACAGAAATACAAAAAATAAAAAAATAAAAATAAAAAACATGGAAAGAAGGAATTTTATTAGATGAAATTGTTAAATAGATATAGAAAAACAAATTATAAATTAATGAACCTATTCATGCTTAGAAATCATAACGATTTTTTTTTTTTTTTTTTTCTGTTTGAATTATTCGTTGAAGAAATTACTGTTGTAACAAGCATGAGCAAATTTCTTAAATTATGCTTTATTCCTTATTTCCAAAATAAAAATCATTATTATTTAATGATTTTTATTTTGAAGTTATTATTTGATTTAAGTAATGGGATTGTATAATGTAATACTTAACTGAAAATATTTGATTAATAAATTATAGAAAGATGTACTTCACTGTAATTTTCTTTATAATGAAAATCAGTTGATTAAAATCAGTGAACAATTAATGAATTCATTATTTCATTGCAATAAAAATAATTTAAAAAAAAAGCTTATTGCATTACCAAAAGCAATGTAGACCATGAAAACCATTAATACATTTTTCCTTAGGCAATTTAAAATGCTTGATGGGGAAAACAATTTCAATTTTTAAAATGCACAACTGGTGATTGCTATGGCAAAAATAAAGAAATTTAAACTACAGACGTTATGAAAGGTTTCAAATTTTTATAACATTTTTTTTTTCTAAAAGGGGTTAGAGATGAAAACACAGTTTTTCTTAATAACAAGAAAAAATATTAGAGTACAAGGCATTTTTTATTGGAGGAGTCAACTTCATCAAAAGATGGGCTAATATTGGTTGTAACTAAATCTGATCGGCAAATATAACCATATTGTCTATGTTTTATGTTTGCTCACTTGATAAGAAATTCGTAAAAGGAATGTTCAATGTCTTGAATCTTATGAAATAGAATCCCTTACCTAATAACACTTGTAACAAATTGGAGCATCTAATTCAAACATTATTGTTTGTGCTCATTACCCAGCATAGTTACCAGATTTAGAATTGAAGTTAAAAACATGAAATTGAAATGGGAAAATAGTTTTAGAATGAAGTACATAGACCAAACTATCTTTGATATTTTCTTTCTTATTAGTAACAGTAGAAGTCATAAATTCTGGGATCCTTTTAACTTTCATTTTACTAACACATTTTTATTACCTTGCATATAATTGTATATGTAGAATTTTAGTTAGAAGTTTAAATCACCTCTTTAAAAGTTCATATATTTTGAAAATTTCAAAATAAATGTAAACATAACTTTTTATCATTACTTCTAACAATAATTGTGTAGTTCTAGTTCAATGACATTTCTCTTAGGTTTTATGATAACATGAATTATTTAGTCAAATTAAATATTAATTTGCAATTTTAATGTTTAATTTACCTGGAATTATCCTGACATCCAAGTAATTTCTGATCACTTCTAGGAAAAACGCTTGTAAAAATGAATTTCTCCTTGTGACAAAAATCATACTGATTTTATTTTCTTATTGTGTACCATTTTCTGAATAAACAGTTTTATTTTAAAAATATTGATTTATCTAAAAGATTGATCTATTCATTATAATGTAAGCACGAAAAAGATTTCATGATGTCATTAACAAATCAAATTTCTTATGAAAATTCATCTTTTACTTCTGGTCCTATATTAATGCCCTGTAGTAATCTGTTAAAATATTTATATTTCTTTTGTTGCTTTATTTGTTTTCCATTTTAAGCCACTTTCTGGTGGAATATTTCTCATATACATTAGAAATTACTCCCTTATCTGTGAATGTTGGAAGCATGAATGTAGGAAATTAAATTCTGTAGTCAATGCCGTAACGGAAGGTAGTCAGTTCAGTATAATTTCATCATTGTTTGTCTTTATTTGCTAAAAAGATTTTAATATCTAAAAGTGTTTCGAAACTGGTTTCTCGCCAGCATTTTGCTGTCTGATTAGCCAAATGGCTAGCCCTCGGGTCTTCGGTGCTACAGGCTTCAGGTTCGAATCCTGGCAGTAGCATGGATGTTTGTTAGTAGTTCGGGATCCCAATGGCGAATTTATGGGTTCGATACCAAGTCGAGCACCTTTTCATATACTACTGCATTGTGTAAAGAATTTTAATTTTTCTTTTTCTCCTGAAAAATGTACTTGTAACTTAATTATTTTTAATTATTCCTTCAGTTTGTTTTATTCTCTTGTGTTTAATATTTTTAAATTATGTAACAGGAGGTACATCTACTTCCCAATTATTCCATTACTGATACTACCTTAGTCTTCGTTTTAAAGCAAATTTTTAGGGTTTTTTAATGTAATGCATCATTATTTTTTCAAAACTTCCAAATTTATAATCTGAATTCAATGAGCTTTAATATGATACATAGTATACTATGTTTTGGTAAGGGGAAAAAAAAAATTCAAGATCTAAAGCTTTAAATGACTAATTGAACAATTTTTTTCCCTTTAAAATAAGAAAGAAAAAACTTTTAATTATGTGATTGCCTATTTTTGTGAATTTTCTGTATCCTTCCATTAATGCATTCATTTTTTTATAGGACATATGTTGCTTTTGGTGAAAAAACTAGAGACTTGGGTGTCACTGCAAAAAACAAGCAAATAACAAATCTTAAAAATACTCTTTTTAGCTTTAAACGATTAATTGGTAGAAAGTATCAAGATCCTGTCATTCAGGAAGAATTGAAATATGTACCATTTCAAACATGTGAGCTGCCAAATGGTGACCTTGGATTTCTAGTAAGTATTTTGTAAGTTTTTTTTATAAATCATAAATTTGTCCAAGTTGTAAAATCTACATCTGTTAGTATAATCATGAGCTGGTATTTTATAAGTAGTGTAAATAATAACAATATAGTTGCTTGGTTAAAAATTCATTACTGCTAATGAAAATATGAAATTTTAAGATTGCTTTGTTTTTTAAAGAAAAGATAATGTTCTTACATTTTAAAATTTTTGAGACTTTCTAGTTTGACTTTGATTAAAGTGGTTGTAATTAAAGTGGAAATGTAACATCAGTAAATAAGAATATTTAGGGGAAGGATATTTTAAGTTAAATAAAAGAATAAGAATTTTTAATGTTTTTGAAGTGTATTATATTTAATATAATGTATATAAGTAAAATATCTTGTATAATATATAAATGATAAAATGTGTTAAAGTCAAACTAGCAAATAAATGCATATATATAATCTAAATACAGTGCCTTATTAAAGTTTTTGCATATATATGCCATGCTTACAAATAAAAGTATTAAATAAAATTTTGGAAAAGTTATTGCTTTGAAGCAATTTAGATTGAATATTTTTCATTTATGCATAAAGAAAAATTTTGCTCATAAAAGATAGCATAATTAGGTTTAATAACATTCTTTCAACTGCTTCTTAAAAAATTGCTACAACTTTCCACAAACTTAAAAAGAAACCTTTTAATGGTTTTGAATTGGAAGATTTACTGAAATTATACATTCTTTAGTATAAGTTCAGATTATTTTTTAGTAACTTAAGTGCCCAATTTGTTAAAATTTTTCATGCATTTCAGATTTTAATTGTGGAATGTTGCAGGTTTTTTTTTGTTTTTTCTCCTGGTTAAATATTTCCTATTAGGTTTAAATTTGAAGATTGAAGAGGCATTTTGATGTTTTATTACAGTTGTAAGACAACCTCATATCTAGCATTCTAGGCAGTTAGCTTAGGTTATTATCCTTCTAGAACTTTAAAATTCGCTCTATTGTTATTTGAGATGCCATTATGCATTTATTGATTCATGGTACTATTAATAAATTCGAACTTGCATGCTCTAGAGTATAGTATGACAGACTCCCACACCATAAATAAGATGTTTTTAAAATTCTTTCATTTTCTCCAAACCATTATGTAATTGTTGGCTCCAAATTTATTCCATTTGCTTTCAATAAAGAATATAATATTGTAAAAGCATTTTTTCATGTTTCTAGAAGATAAAATTTTATTCTTTACCCTAATAAAAAATTTTCTTCATGCCACTCAGCCGTAATATCTGCCAGATTGAATTATTCTTTGAACTGTTTTTGAACTTCAATTATACTATAACATTCTTACAGTTCAGTTCTACATTTTGTAGCTGATAATATTGGATTTTTGTTTATTTTTAAAATGATTTTTCACTTCATTTTACTAGACATCTTTGTTGACCTACCTTATCTTGATTTACTAGTTATTCTACTTTGCTTTTTATAATATTGTATAAATTAATCACTTTAACTGTTTGATTAATTTTTTAATAAATAGGCTTTGTCTTTGTATAAATTGTTAATTTGAGAATTTCTACAATATCTGCTTGCTTCAACTGGTCATTGAGATATTAAAATTATATAAATGAAATCTAGATAAGAACAATTTAGTATTCTAAATGGATGATTTTATTTATTAAGACAGGCTGTGTTTTAAAAAATATTTTTTAACTATGGTCAAACTTATTAGATGATTGAATTATTTTCAAACTGTTTTTGAAGTTACACATGCTCATAACATCCTTGTGATTTTGCTCTGTGTTTCGTAGGCAATAATCTTACATTTGCATTAATCTTTTGAATAATTCACTTCATTCCATGAAATAGCATAGATGCCTCTCTCATCTCGGTGTACCGGTTCTATGTTTTTGTAACTAATGATAAAAAGAAAGCATTTGAACTAATTCTTTGATTAGTTTCCTTAACACTGTAAATTAATAATTTTGAGTTTTAAATTATGTATGCTTGTCTAATCTAATCATGGAAATATTCTAATTACATAAATAAACATATAAAAATGAATGTGTATTCTAAACAGTTGATTTTATTTAATATATATTTTATGTAAATTTTTTATCATAATTAAGATAAATTTGATAAATTTTTGATTTTGAAGTTTATTAAGTTTAAAAACATAAAATTTTTTTTTTTTTAATTTAAAAATGTCTAATAAACTATAATGAATTAAGTGGTATAATTTTTTTTTCATATTGAAATCTTCTGAAATTTTGAATTTTATTTTCTTTCATGTAAAAGCTTTTGTGATGCATTGTATAATAAGTGACCTCATTAGTTAATAGACATATGCTTTTATAAAGAAAGCATCTTTATTATATATTGAAACTTTTATTCCTTATATCTGATAAAGATTATGAAAAAAAATATATTAATATTACGCACACAATAGTTTCATAAATAAATTTATTTAATTAATGAATAGAATTAGTTGACATAAAATGATTACCAGACATTTATTGTAAAGATTTTTATGTAGTATTTACTATCCCAGTAAGTACCATCCTTCTAAATGTAATTAAATGCTACCTGTTTTAATGAAGAAATTTCAATTCAACATTTTTATTTAGACATTTTGATGCCTATAACTGTGTGATTTTCAGCATCTCATTTAAATGCATTTTTCTCTGCAATTTGAAGGGAGAAATTAATTTGAAATTATTTTTAAAAATTTTTCTAGGTAAATTATTTACAAGAACAAACTGTGTTAACTGCTCCCCAGGTCATGGCTATGATGTTCACAAAATTAAAGGAAATTTCTGAAAGTAATTTAAGAATTAAAGTTCAGGATTGTGTTGTATCTGTAAGTCAACATTTTTACTATATGTTTAATGTTACTATATGTCTTATATAAGTTTAGAGTTTCTTCTGTCAATTGTTTAAACAGCTGGAAAATAACTGCATGTAATGAGCAGTTAGCTATTTTAATACTAAAAATTATAGGTAATTTAACAATTTTACATCATTTGAATACATCGCTAATCCTAATGTCTGATTACATGAAAGGTGTGTATATGCAATTTAAAAAAAAAAAAATAGATTATTAATTTCTGCAGTTTTAGATTTCATTTTAAACCGAAAAAAGAACCAAACACTACTTTTGCTTATACAATTAGAAATAACTTAGAAAAAAAAAATGCTTATATGTTTACTATTTCTCAATCGAAACTCGTATATGATTTGATACTTTTAAATTTTAAATGAATCTTTATTTCTTACTACCAATTATTTAAAATTTGTATTTCAGTTAAATAACATTTAATGTAAAAATAGTATGCCATAAAGAAAATTCAAGGAAATATTTTTTCTATTAAATAATTTTATAATCATATTTTTAAATGAAATCCATTAAAAATTGGTACAATATTTCCATTAAAAATATTCATTGCTAAGAATTCCAAAATATTCGAAGTTGCAAGAAGGATTAAAAAAAATTGTTAGCCTTTAAAAAATACAAAAAGTATTAATAAATACATCCATTCATTACTGAAATGTTCCAATTCATTATTGGATGTATTTTTTAATATTCTTTAAATGAAAAATTATTTTATCTATGCATTAAATAAAATTAATTTTTAACATACGATTCTAATTTTCTTATGAATGCATCATCAATAAATTAGTTTCGTATTGAATTTCGAAAACCGTACAAAGTAATTGAGTTTAATTCAATTTCGGTACAAATCATGCGTTTTTATTTCATATCAATCAAACGATTGCTAAATAATATGAAATTAATTCGTATGTGCCCTGAAATCTGAAGAACTTTTAATGTAAAATTATACTTCTATAAAACCACGGAGATAAAGAGCCCTACTACAAAAATGTAATTTGTCCTGTTACGAAACCACTGAAAGCTGTTACAAAATTGCAATTTCCCTTGCCACGAAAATTTTTTTTTTGATTTTCCACCAAAGAACGTCAAAAGATATGTATAGGTTGTGCAAAAAAAAGTTAAGTATTGATTGGGACAATGGCAGCATTTTAAGAACTTTTTAATTATTTTCAGAACGACCTATACCTTTTAGCAGATAAGAAATTTATGTAAAAATAATACAATAATATTTTGTTTATTCATTATATCAAACCAACATCTTCTGAGTTATCAATCTAAATTTAGGTCTCCACATATTGTTCCTAATGTCCTGTAAAAGTCGTTTTATTGTTTATTGGAGTTTTTTTTTTTTTATCAAAAAAGTCGTTTTATCATGTTTTATTGGAGGTATATACTTAAATAAATTCATCGTGTCTTTCTTATTTCTTTTGAAATTGTTCTACCATTAGGATAAAATAATGGTTGATTTATATTTATGATTGCTGCTTACCTATTTTTTCATGTCTGTTGTGGGAAAAGTATCAACATTGTCAAAATTATATTTGAACTTTGTGCTGTTTGGGTTTGGCTGTTCTAGTTTTAACTACCACATTTTCAGCCTATTGACTGTTAGTCCACTTATTATTTTTTTTTCTTCTGTTAGGTAATAGCATCTTCCAATGGTGTTGTGGAAAGGAAATATTGGTGATTCATTTGAACAGCACTAAAAGGGTTTTTCTTTTACTATTTTGAATTATGTGATACCACTGAGATTATAAATATAATTTTCCCCCCATGAGCTTCTATAACTGCAGAAGCATTTGGCAAATAACTATGCTGCTTATTAAAAATTTTAGCTCAATTGTTTCAGCTTTTACTTTGAATCAATTTCAGTAAACTTAATACAGTTTTTATATTTCGATTCTCTCCTGTTCACGAATCTGAATATTTTATAATTCTTAGAAATTCTGCTGCATATAATTTGATGTGTTTAAGTTAAGTGAACCCCTTCCTTACAATATATCTATTTTTATTATTTTAAAAGATCAGTTTTTACAGTTATTAAAGAAAAATTATTTAATGTTTTTGATAACACCATTTTCACATATATTTCAATGAGGTATTTTTATTTTTAACCAAATGTTAGATATTTCAAATTAAGAGGAAGCACATACATAGAATTCACTGAAAATTTATTGTCTTTTCAAACCTGTATCTCGAACAATTCTAAATCGAAGTTACAATTATTGTGAATTTTTTTATTTCAAAGTTTGTGAAAAAAAATTAATAAATAAATGGACTTATTCATAATGGTTTCTGAAATTATATAACATATTCAGAAGCTATGAAAAAAAGAGCTGTCAGACTTAGAAAAATGAAGCAACATGTAATTCCGAATCCATGTATAACTAAGAATAATATTTATTCCATTGAAATTTACAAAAGTCAATATATCAAAAAATGGACTTAAGTTCCTTTGCTTTTAAGCAACTTTAAATAATGCACTTTCTGAAAATTTTGCTTTGCTATATATTATTGCTTTCCATTCTCATTCTTTTTGCTGTCTAAAAATTAATAAATGGGATGAGAGGTGAATAATATCCTTAATTATCCAGAAAATTACATGCCACTAAAAATAAAAATGTTTATAAAGTCGTATTATTAAAAGTAATTATTCTTTATAATTTGAAACAATATTGAATTTTTAATTGTTTTGATGTTTTCTGCCTTTTTTCAAGGTCCCAATATATTATACTGATGTTGAAAGACGGGCAATTCTGGATGCTGCTGAAATAGCTGGTTTAAATGTTTTAAGGTTAATGAATGAACCAACAGCAGGTAACAATATAGAAAATATGTCTAAGAATTTGACTTTTTTAAAAAAGGAATTTCTTAGTTATATGAATTAGTACTACACGTATGTTTATCAATATTTATTCATTACATATTTTATACATTTCTAATAGCATTGCATATCTGTTAACTCTTAAACGTTTTGCAGAAGTTTTTCATATTTTCTACTTAATCTTATGGATGATTAAATCTGCACTTTTTTTTTAGTACCAGTGTAGCAAAGATTGTAGATTGTAGGATTTGTTACAATTCTATTAATAAAAAATCAACCCTGAAATGATAAAATCGATTATTTTAATTTTAATCTAGACCAGAGGTCTCCAAACTTTCCAACCTTAGGGCCATACTATTTACTCCAGTAAATACCAAGGGCCAAAACCGTTTAAATTTTTCTGCCATTATCTATAATTTCTTGACTAGTCGCCGAGTACGCGCTCTGAGCGAGCATACGCTTGCTAACTACAAACTATTGTCAGTGAAAAATCACAATTACATAAATTTCATTAGTATTTTTTTACAAATGGAAACCCTGCGGTTTCATTCGCGTTAATTTAGCTTTTCCGTTCCTGAGGGATTTTCACGATAAAGATCATATGTTTGATTCAGGATATATACATACATATGCGATACTCTTCACCCCAACATAACTACCGAAAGTAACCGCTGGATGTTCACTAGTTTATAATGATAATGAAATTCATTTTAATTGTTTGTTATGCTTAAATTAAATTTTCTGTGTATTATGTTTGTCATTAAGCTTTACCTAGCAAGTCAATAAAACCGAATTATCATTCTGTGTTTTTTTATCCAACTTATTACAGCAACAATAAGCTATTCGCTGTCGAGGGCCGTAGTTTGGAGACCGCTGATCTAGACCAGTCATACTATAATTGACATATCTTGAAGAAACATAAAATTTTAAGTCAAACCCGTTGGATTTTGAGCAAGCTAAAGGTGGAAAGTGCTAATATGAATTTTTAGACATAATTTTAAACTAGTGAAGAAAATAATGGTAAATAAATATCTTATTTATTCATGACCTCTAATTCTTAGATGCATTTATATAAAGAAATTAAGTGATATACAATTTATGTACAGTCTATTGAAGATGTGCATCTCAATTATGTGTAGCATATGATTGGGTTGCATCAGGTTTAAAATTGGTTTTTCAGCTGTTACTGTATGAAAAGGCTAAATTATTTTAGATAAATCTAACAAACATTTTATTTTATTAATTAGTTAGCTTTTTAATGTAAAATTGTAGAGTTTTTAAAATCTTCCATTTTGATTAAATTTTTTTTCATAAATCTTAAATTGTGTTGTTAATATGTATCGCTTTGATAGTTTTATCAATAGCGAATATTACATCGTGTTATTGGAGTGTTTGATGGCAGAAATTGCAACTAAACAGCTCCATTTGAAAAAGCACCCTTTCACAAAGACAATGCACTGTGTTCCACATCGATGGTTGCGATAGTCAAATTGTATCTGCACCCACTGTATTCTCCAGTTTGGTCCACAGCTACTACTGGCTGTTTGCAGACTTCATAAATATGTTCCAGAGAAAGAAATTTTGTCTCAAATGAAAAAGTGATTGCTGAAATTAATGTCTATTTTGAGACCATTAATAAGACCATTTGAGACCATTACCGATAAATCGTTCTACACAGCCCGTATAGTAAAGTTAGAAAAGCATTAGAATGAATATATCACACTTGTAAGGAGACTATGTTGATGAATCAAAAAATTTTTTTTACAAAAATTTTTTTTTACAAAGATTTGTTTTAGTAATTAATCTGGGGGTTTATTGGTCCATGAGTTATATTCATGTAAAATCAATTACTATTGGCATTTTTATTAACTTTCATCTGATTACTAAAACTAAAAATAGTGTTTTATTTTTCAGTTGCATTAGCTTATGGCTTTTATAAACAAGATCTTCCTGAAGATAAGCCGAAAAATGTAGTATTTGTTGACTTGGGAAATTCTTCATTACAAGCTACTGCCTGTGCATTTAATAAAGGAAAGTTAAAGGTATATAAAATTTTTAAATTTGAAGAAATATTTTACTTAGATTTTGCACAATTCATGCCAAAGTACTATAAATTTTTGATAAAAATTACATTGATTCCAAAAATATCTTTCTTTTAGACTTGTCTTTTGTTTGAACAATTTATTAATGCATATACTGTTCATTGATAAAATTAAAAAAAGTCTTTCAGAATTAAAAGAGGCTAATTGTGAAAAAAAATTAGCCTCTTGCAAAACTAGCCATTGCAAAATATTAACATTAGAAAAATTAAACCCTCCATTAAAGTATTTTTAAGAAACGAATTTTAGAGTTAAACCACCAGAAGCAATCCAAATCGTTAGTTCTTTTTTAAGTTTATATGGAATAAATATTAATTTATATTTATGACTTACATAATCAAACATGTGGGTTTTGTAATTGAATTAAATTGTCTATAAATAATCTTTTACTACTGCTGTCTAGAGACATGCATGTCTATACTTATTTTGAATTGGTGTTTTGATTCTCAAAAATCACTGATTGTCAAAGGGCAGAAATTTATTATTTCATCTAAAATATAGCATAAAAATTCAAATCTTTTTAGTTTTATTTAAAGCATCTACTTTTAAGATTTGTTATTCATATTATATTCTAGTAAAAGTAAGATTTTTTTTGTAGATTTTAGGTAGCACTTGGAACCGTAGTTTGGGTGGAAGAGATTTTGACAATGTATTGGTTAGGCATTTTGTTGAAGACTTCAATCAAAGATATAAACTTGATATTTTTAGTAATAAACGAGCTGTAATTCGTCTAATGCAAGAGTGTGAAAAACTCAAGAAGCAGATGAGTGCTAATTCTTTAGATCTTCCTATTAATATTGAATGTTTTATGGAAGACAAAGATGTTACTGGCAAAATGAAACGGTATGTACCATTTTTCGAAATTGCTTCAGAAATTATATTAATGTGAGATTAAAAGAATATTACTGATATAGAAAGATTAAAAAATAATATATAAATTGTCGAGTTCTTTTTATGCAAATTAATACTTTTAATAAAATTAAAAGTAAATTCCAGTATAACTAATGTAATATGCATTGATTTATATTATAAATATTAATTTATATTTGTGACTTACAAAATCAAACATGTGGGTTTTGTAATTGAATTAAATTGTCTATAAATAAGCTTTTACTAATGCTGTCTAGAGACATGCATGTCAATACCTGTGCAGGAATCAATGGATTCCTGCATATGTCAACATTGAGGGCAACGAATGCGCCGACTCTTTAGCCAAAGAAGCCATGGACAATGATAAACCCAGGACTACCATTACACTTGCAGATGCTAACGCAGTTACCAAAAGCCGACTAATTCCTCATAACTTTAAGAAGCCACTAATCACGTACTTCAACTGCCCTAGGAAGTTGACATCAGTTATTAGCAGACTCGGAACTAATCATTACAGAGGGATGAAGATTCTCCCAGACAAGACCAGGGAATAAATCCCCTGCAGAAATTGCCCCAACACTTTCCTAACACCTAAGCACATTCTAGAGTGCCCAGCACTCACTTCCCATGTTTTGCAATTGGGTATGGTGCCAATCGAGGCCAACTTATGAGAAGTGCTGTATAGTGAAACAGCACCATTGCTTGCGGCCGCTATCGTGAAGACTTGACTTGATCTAACTTTGATAATAATATTTGAAATCCATGGACACGATAACAACGTTGATTTATATAAAAAAAACATGCTTAAAAATTTTTTAGAATTAAATCTGTATAATTATTTTCGATGTTGGAAAAAGAAGGCATGCTATAATATGCAGCAGCATATTATCTAGTAATTAAGCATATCTAGTTATTAAGTAGTAGTAATTATCTAGCAGTCAGATAATTCACTGCTGATCATTTATCTTCTTTAACCCTTCAATGCATTCGTGGGGTCAATCTGATTCATTTGTCAATTTTTATGCTAATTACTTAACAACATATCAACTCTGAACAAAAAAAAATAATCTTAATATTGAAATAGTTTTTTATGCAACAAGTATTATTTTATTTGAATACCAATTTCAAAGTAAATAATTTTAGCTGCCTTTCTGTATTCTCTTTAAGTTACACTTTACAAGTTATTTAACTGAAAAAGCTGAAATTTTCAATTTGTTCACAGTTTATAGGATGATGTTGAGTTTGTAATATTGGATTCTAAAAATCAAGTAAAACTTTTAATAATTGAAATTAAGATAAAATTTTTCTGAGTTTCATATATTCATTTTTAATATTTTGCAGTTGTGTTTTGTGCACAAATGTAATATTTTCTGTATTTATCATAGGGAAGTTTTTGAGGAATTGTCGAGTGATCTTTTAAAACTCATTGAGTATGCTCTTGAAAAGCTGCTTCATGATGCAGGTATTTTATCTTTTAAAAATCTTAATTGTACTTTCTTTAATATACAGATATATTTCAAGGCTAATTATTATATTTTCATAGGTTTAAAACCTGGAGATATTGATTCTGTTCAAGTTGTTGGTGGTTCCTCAAGGATACCTGCTTTTAAATCTTTAATTCAAAAAGTGTTCGGTAAAGAACCAAGTACTACATTAAATCAAGATGAAGCTGTAGCCAGAGGGTGTGCCCTTCAAGTAAGTGCCATTGTATTGCCTGGTTTTATCTATTTGTCATTCTATGTGGCTGCTTTTTTATAATAAATGTAACTGTTTATTCGAGAAACTGAATTAACTAATTTTTTTTTTATGTAAAATTAATATTGTTGATGTTTGACTTTCTTAATAAAAACTTAAAAAAAGAAGATAAACTATTTTTAAAAGTATCACTTAAGTAAAATTAATAGAAGTAGTATATTAAAAATGCATATAATTATATAGCAAAGGATTTATTAATATGTTCTTATATTGCTAAGATGGAATTAATATTAGATTTCTAACAGAAATGTTATGTAGTAAAATTTCCTATACTGCAGTAATGTTATTACACACTTAAATGCAGCACCCCCTCTTTTAAGTGCACAATTTTATGTATATTTTGTTCTTGTGTGTAATTAATAATTTGAATTGTAGAAGTTTGTAAGTGTAATCATTATGATTTTTTACTATAAATCTTAAATTATTACTGTTTTGCGTGTTGAATAATTTTTTAAACCTGCTTAATTATATATATATTTCAGTGTGCTATGCTTTCTCCTACTTTTAAAGTTAGAGATTTCTCTATCACAGACATCCAGCCATACCCTATAAAAATTGTTTACAAAGCAATAAAAACTGAAGAAGAAAGGTTAGTTTATTTTTAAAAATTTTTGTTTAAATTTGGTAAATGTTTGAAATTCAGAATTTCATGTAAAAACCTGCTATACATATTTTAATCATAATTTTTGCTACAAAAGTTTATAATGTAATTTGTTAAATGATTTTACTAATAATTATAAGTTAATCTTCATTTTAAAAAGAAATTTACATCTTTAATAAATTGAAAAAAAAATTTAATGTGCAAATAATTTAAGGTGTGTTTTTGATATGTATTGTTATAAAAGATAACTTATATATTTAATATTTCTCTTATTTTTCTTATTTATTGCTTTTCAAGAAAGCAATGAAGAATGCTATTTATGCCTGATGTTGTCTCTTCTCATCTCTATAAATAAAATTCTTTAGTATCCCTTCTAATATTTTAATTTAAAAAATAAATTGTCTTTGACAATTGTAACTGTCTTAATGTTATAAATATTTTCAGTTGCCTGTTTACATCAAACATCTAATCAAAGTGATTTTCTATTGAGTAGTTAACACTGTTACCATCATATACTTTTTGTTCCTAGGAAGAGAATGATAGTCAATTTTGAGTTTGATCATTAAAGCTTGTGCTAATAAAGAAATTAATATTTTTCCAGTATTTTACTGTAAGAAATTTGCTATATCCAATAAATGCAGAATTAAATATTACATTTTCTTATACATTTTGGAATAAGAGACTTAGTTTAGTAGCTCTTTGTTATATCATGCTCAATAATGCAAACAACTTGATGTTTGGAATGTTACTGCTACTACTGTGCCCAAAAAGTAAGACCAATTTTTTTTTTCAAAAATTATTTATTCTTCCAAATCTATTTCATAGCCTTCAAAGTAATTCCCTTCGTACACGATGCACTTATGGCAACTTTTTTTTTTCCAATCCTCAATGCGTGCTGAAAAGTCATCAGCAAGGATGGCCTTCAAAGCGCGCGGCGATTCACGTTGAATCTCTTCAATCGACTCAAAACGGTGTCCTTGGAGTGGTTTTGAGTTTATAGAATAGCCAGAAGTCGCACGGTGTGAATACGGCGGTTGTGGAACGATATGGCACTATTTTTTTGCGAAAAAGTCACAAAGATTCAATGCAGTCTGAGCTGACGCGTTCAGTGTTTTCGGTACCAATTCAGATTTGACGCGTTTGAGACCCAAAATGGAATTGACCGATTCTTTTGAAATTCCAACATCAGCAGCAAGGTCTCTAATTGTAAATCGACGGTTTGCAAGCACCAAATCTTGAGCTTCGTCGGTTGAAGTTGATGGTCGGCCGGAGGGCTCTTTGTCTTCAACGCGTTCTCTGCCTTCTTTGAACTGTTTATACCACTTCTAAACATTTCTTTACGACATAGGAAGGCTCACGGAAGGCCTTCTGCAACATTCTATACGGTTCCGCAAACAAAATTTAATGCAATTTCTTTGCTCAATTAATTCAGAAATTTCAAAAATTGCCGGAATCAGTTTTAGCGTCTCACAAAGCCAAGCATAACTCAAACACTAATAAATATTTTGATGTCAAATTTTACACCAATGTCAAGGGCAGTGCCAGCAATCTAAAAAGAAAAAAAAATTAAATTCCATAAGCCCTGGGAATTTTAAATTGAAAATTGCTCTTATGTTTTGGACACAGTAGTATATAAATCTTAATGGTAATCATCTTTATTACAATGTAACATTTCTATTTCTTGGCAATCGATAGAAAAATTCTATCGGTTACACATGTGAAAGATGTTCATCGGTACAGAGTAAAGAAACGGTATCGGCAGTAAAAAAACACACAATATTTGAAAAAAGAGGGATTATAAATTATTATGGAAGAGAGAAATTGACATCTTAAATGTTTTTCAAAAAAATACATCTGTAATTATTATTTAACTTCGGATTTTGTATATCATGATGAATTGTTTCTTTATTAGAAAACATTAATCTATTAAATTTACAATTCCAGGAAAATTTAAATTTAAAATATATTAGGGTTTTAATGAAAGTTGATAAAATATTCTAAAAATCAGCTATGCTTGTTATTGTTTTTCTAATTTAATAAATTCCAATATACGTTTTTTTTCAACGAATTCGAGAAATACTGATTGTGCAAATGTTTTGTCTCACCTGATTGAAAATATTTTCCAAATAAATCAAGCAATGACCTTTTTGAAAATCAAAAAACTGAAACCGAGAAAATTATTGGCCGATTTCAACTATCTTTCATTGAACTTGTTAGAGTTAAAATGACATGGCAAGGCAGCTGCCAGTAAATACTTTTTTTTTTTACTGTCGTTCAGTTTTATTTCAAGTGATTGGAATTTAAAATAAGCTCTTATACTTTCTGTATGAATCCTGTTGTAGTGTATTTAGCATATATATAATTTATTGATTTAACAAATTCAGTTGCACAACTAAAATTCATATATTTTCAGTGAGTTTGAAATTTTTTCTGCATTCAATCCAGTCCCTTTTACAAGATTGCTAACATTTTATAAAAAAGAGCCTTTTACTGTTGAAGTTCATTATGCTGATGAATCATTATCTGTTGGTGTTTCAAAGATAGGTAGGTAAAATTGTATTTAAAATTTAATATAATGCTATGCGTCATTTGTAAGTACTGCTTCTGATATAAAATTATTTAATGTATTTATATTTTCCTATATTTCTTTCATTAATCAAACAATTTGTATTTCTTCCTTTAATAATTTTCTATTATGTAAAACAATTGCAATTTGTTTTTGCTTTTTTTTTTTTTATTGTATAGGCATTTTATCTGCCTTCTTAATTTCAGAAAAATGTTTTATTACCTGAAAATCTCCAATATGCACTGCTCTTTGTATAATCGAAAAACCTAAATAAAAAATAAATAAATAAATAAAAAAGGTGGATTCCATCAATTTACTTTCATATGAGAAAAATGGAAAATAGATTTTACAAAAAGTTGCAGTTTTGAAATAAGAGGTCAGGCATTATTAATTTTGAAAAATTTTATTTGAACTGAAGGAAAAATTCGTGAAATACTATGCTTATATTATTCCATTTGATTGTGTAATCGTTGTAATTTTTCTCTTTGTCCTCCATTCTTTTATACAAGAAAAAATTTTGGAAGTTGTTATAAAGGTTAAAAAAGTACTGATTTTTGTGTGTTTAGTTTTAAAAGCATTTTCAGTATTGTAATATGAAATGTTAAACAACCTGTTTAATGATGGAAATGGATGAATGAATTACTTGCTAGGCATGCTAATCAGATATATGCTGTACAAAATTGCCGTGGAAAAAAATGTATAATTGCGGGATTTTTTAATTTCCTTTTTATTTTATTGCATCTCTGTTAAATGAACATCTTTTTTAATCCATGAAATTAGTGGTTGGATTACTAATGTTTTGATAAGCCATCTTTTTTTTTTTTTATTGGATTAATTAAAATTTAGTGAACTAGGTATTCGTTAAAAAGATTATCTCTTGTGATTTAACCTGAAGAATAATTTGTCTATTTAGTAAATTTTTTTCTCTCTCTATAGGTACATTCACCATCAAGAATGTAACACCAACTGCTAATGGTGAAAGCAGTAAAGTAAAAGTAAAAGCACGCATTAATATACATGGGATTTTCTCTTTTATTTCTGCAACTCTTGCTGAAAAACAAAATGCAATTGCTAATGAGCAAGAAGATAGTCAGACTTCAGAAAATTCAACTGATGTTACAGAAGACAGACAAAAATCTGATGAGGCAATGGAGTCCGAAAATGGAAGTGCCCCAAATGGTGATATTAATTCTGTAGAATCCAATGAAGAAAAATTGTCTGGAAACCAGGTACATTTTTATATAATAATTTTGTATGTTTTGAATTTAATTAGATATAACTGAAGCCATATAAGTTGTGTAAATGATTAGCAAAATTATTATATTGACACTTTTTATTTTCACTGTTTTCAAAATTGTTTTAATACTGAAAGTATGTGTCTCATTTTTTGTGTTAGTCTTGCAAACTTCTGTAATCTGCTTCTGAACTTCAAAATTCGATCAACAGAACTTTTTTCATGGTGTCGACAAAACCTGGAAATTAAGAAAAGTCGCCGAATTTTATCGATGTGAAAAAGTTAAACTCGTAAAAGCATCTAAAAATCAGGAAAAATTGCCGGAGAAAACATTGTAAGCTAAGCATGTGTGCGATCAGCGATTTTGGTGATTTAGTCGTTACTCATTTTACAGCAACCATACATCCAGCTTTTATTACAGTCCAGTCATGATCACACATTAGACCAGTCATTACATTGTCCAGTCATTTACACATTTTAGACATGTCCAGTTTATGATCTCGTATTCAAACATGTCTTTTAATATTGATTGTGTTATTTGTATTTGTGCTCTCTGCTTCAGTTGATTTAGAAAGAGATTCAGAGCGTCAGAGATTTAAATTATTTTATTAATACTTAGTGTGTATTAAGCTTAAATTCATTTCTTAAACCTAATCTCCTAATTTGAAATAATGTCACAATCCTTTAGCATCTGTGATTGGCATTTGTTACTACTGTATCTGTTGTTTATGTATTTAATTACTGAAAATTAAGTCTGATTTATTATAAGTGCATTAAGCCTAAATTATTTGCGTATAGTATCCTTTAGCATATGTGTTGAATATGCATACTTTGTTATTTGTGTGTTTAATTACTAATTCTGCTCTTCAGTTGGGCTTCCATCATATCTGTGCATAGAGGGGGAAAAGCAAAATTCTTGGGTACAGTGCCGTCTGTAAAAAACAATTCATTGTGAATTGCTGTTTACCATTTCGTTATGTTTTGTTATTTCTTATTGTGAGTTTTTCAAAAAAGAAGACAATTGTTAAAGTAAATCATGTTAATCCCCTCTCAATAATCTTAATAAAAAGCAAAATATTTTTAATGAAATTATCTGTGTTAATTTTAGTAAGGGTGGTGGTTATCTTGTAATAATTTAAGGGTTACTTTAATGTACTGTTTACTAATTTTTTAGGGTATTCATTCTGTTTTTGTTTTAATTCATAAATATATTTTTTTCATATTTTAAATTACTGATAAAAGTGTTTTTAATAAAGTATATTGTACATACTGATTTCTGAGTAAGGAAAAAGCCAGGAAATTAATATAATTAGTAGCCTTACATCGGGGAAATGTTTTAAGTTTAGTCTGGAAAAATCGGAATTTTTTTTCCACAGTTTCTATAACCAGCCACCCACCCTGTTCTTATACAAATTCATTGTATTGTAATATACACATTGATTGATCATATAGTCCGGGAATACTTCTGAGAACTAAGTCTTCATCAATTTTCGGATTGGTCATTTGATCTATGTCAACACTATTGAATGTTTTAAGTATTTAAACCAACTTATGACCTTGGTTTTGGGGGACATCTTATTCCGAACCATAAAAATGTCGTTCACTTTTGTTGTTTCAAAAGACAAATTATGTACAGCTTTTCAACAAATACATGTTTTAGATTTTAACTACAATTTAGATTACAAGTTGGGTACTTTTTTTATATGCTTTGTGAATAAATATTCTGCATGATCTGAAGAATAGCATCTTGATTTGACCATGTTCAAAAACTAAATGTGTTGTATGCATTTTCCATCCAATTATCTGTATCAAGTGTAGTGTCAATTGTACTAAAGAATTATAAAGATAATAGAAAAATTATAGAGGCTTGGAATTAAAATTACTAGGCTTATTTTTCTCCTTCCCCCCCTAGTGGCACACCGTAGAATAACTTATTTAAGCATCCAGCAAATTTGTTTATTTGTTTATTAAATTATTAACACACTCAATTAGAAAATAAATTCTCGGTATTATGAGCATTTGTTTGTCATGTGCAACAAATTAGGCAGTTGAATCTATAGCACATCCTTTCAAGTTCGAGTTTTGAATGTCCTATTTTCAGTTAGAATTGCTGACACTGCAATATTACAATCAGTCTCTTGCAAGGCACTACACAACATTAAGTACATGTTTTTATATTATCTAATTAGATAATATAAAAAGAATATTGTTATGTAAGTACTAAGAATATTGTTCATTAAGTACATGTTTTTATTGAATCCAATTTATATTTATTCAATAAAATTGTAAAACATCATGACATCAATTTTATCAAAATATATGAAACAAGCTTTTTATTTCTACCTTTTGACTTTGAGGGATGTCATTTTGCTTTGAATCTATTAAGGATCCTTTTTTTCTCCTCATAGGAATATTGACACTTTTAAATATGTAGCCTCTTTGCAAGTGTTAGAAATTGACATTTCTCCACATGTTGAATATTGATGTTTTTTACTATTAGAAACATTGATTAGTAATGTAGAACATTTTGCTATTATAGAAGAATAGATATTTTAGCATCTATTTTTGGCAGAAATTATTTTCTTATTGGGTTTTGATTCATATATTTTATCTGTTTGTGAGAGTGCTCAATTTTCACATTTGCAATAGTTCCTCTTTTAAAATTGATGGTCCTATAATAATAATAATAATGTAATACATTAGATAGATTTTTTTTAAGTAAAGAAATTGGCATTTATTAGCATTTAATACAATATTTATTGGTTTGTTAAAATAAATATAATTTTATTTTCTATCAGTAAAGAATATTAATGTAAAAGAATTTATGTACAATTTTATAATTAAAGGTGATATTCTGCTTGTGCTGTTTTCTTATTTTTAATTTAATATAATTCATTATAAAGAAGGTTTAAATATAAATTTTATTTTTCAGGAAAATGAAAAGAAAGAGCCTGATCAGAAAAAACCAAAGAATATTGTAAAATATATTGATTTGCCCATCCAATCTGATGTTCCAAGTTTATCCAAAGAGGCCTTAAATGAATTGATCGAAGGAGAAGTATGTTATCTGGGTTTTTTTTACAATTTATTTTCGCTAAAGATTGCATGTCATAGTTTACAGTATGCCATACCTTCTCTTTTATGTAAGACGTTCTGTCTTTATTATATTTATTTATGTGATTAAAAATAGAAAGAAAAGTAAATTATATTATACATGCAAGAGAAGTAAAAAGTTACAGCCAGAGCAATAATTTAAATTTTTTTTAATTATACTTAATTAAGCATTTTAATATTTTGTACTGATTAAATTTTTAATGCAGAAATAAAATAAAAGCCTATATATGCATCAGTTTTCAATAAAAAAAAAAGTACATAGGATTGTAATTAAAAATTTCCTCACAAAATGATTTATTAGCAAATAAATCATCGTCTGCATATAAATTGTTTCTTGCAGTGTTGCCAGCTCAAGTTTTACAAAGTTACTTCCGGTTTGAAAGCATCTGTTTGCTTTTCCATGTAATACTGCTGTGCTTTTTTTTTCCCATACAATTATTCCAACCTTCAGTATTCTTTATCATGACATTTCACTTCTATAAGCTCTAAAACAAAATTCTCGTTGGGCAGTATCACATGTCACATGCTGAAACTAACCACATCCTTAAAACGCAAAGCAGATTTAGCCCAAATCAGAATGAGAAAGAAAAAGAAAAAAAAAAAAAAATTCATTTGAACAGCCAATGAATGATGATCACATGCCCTTTCTCAGAATATTATTCAGCATGCAAATATGCATGTTGCTATCTAGTTTATCTAGCATGCAATTGTTATGCAATATAACATGTTTTTCTACTGGTAATATTAAATGCAACTAAATATAGTATAATCTATTGCATTCATTCATTTGTGGAAAACTAAATTTATTAGAGATCAATGAAAATGAGGACAAAATATTTTTCATTCAAGCCCATGAATACCTAATTAGTTCATGATTCCTTGGCTAAAGCACATTCTTAAGCAAATTTTTTTTTTTTACCTACAGAAAATCTACAGCAATCTATCTAAAAATATTAAAATTCCCAAAAATAAGATTTGTTAAATAATATTTAAAACATATTTATGACATTTATCCATATGTAATGATTGTTCATTCTCCTTATGCATGGCATATTGTGTTTTTTTGTGCTACATTTTGTATTTTCTGAAATTGGATACATATAATTTTAGATTTAATTTTGAAACTAAAAACACTATTTTGTTTATAGAAATAACTTATTGTAAACAAATAAGCATACTTTTATATTTTTAATTACTTTTTTATTTATTACTACCATTAATTTAAAATAATTCGTATTTTAATTAAATAACATATTTAATGTAAAAATAGCATGTTAGAACAAAATTCAGAGAAAAATTAAATATATTTTTCCTATTAAATAATTTAATAATATTTTTTTATAATTGTTAAAAATTGTTTATATTATTAAAAGTTGGTACAATATTTTAATTAAAAATATGAATTCCAAAGTATTCGAAGTTGCAAGAAGCATAAAGAAAAATTGTTAACCGTTAAAAAATATTAATAAATACATCCATTACTGTAATGTGTCTAATTCAATATTAGATGTGTTTATTAATATACATTAAATAAAAAATTTATTTTCTTATCTATACATAAAATAAAATTTTAACATTCGATTCTAATTCTAATTTTCTTCTTATACATCAATAAATAAATTTTGTATTGAATTTCGATTAGCATACAAAGTTATTGAGTTAACTCAATTGCGATACAAATCATGCAATTTTATTTCATATCAATCATATGATTGCTAAATAATATAAAATTAATTAGTATATGCTTTGAAATCTGAAGAACTGTTAATGTTAAAATAAAAAAAATAAAAGGTGTTATGGAATAACTGAGAGAGAAAGAGAAAGCTACTACAAAAATGTTAGTTGCCCTTCTACAAAACCACTCAAAGCTGCTACAAAAAAAAATTTGCCCTGCTATGAAAATTATTTTTTGATTTTCACTATACAATTATTATTTGATTTCCTGCTATAATGAAAGCTTATAATGAATTTCCTTTTAAGATAGTTCAGGGTTTTAATTATATTTGTTCTTTAATATTGGAAACCTAATTGCTTAATTATGTAATCTATTCTTTATAATCAATTTCTTGCAAGTTAATAAGCATGATTTCTTTTTAGGGTAGAATGATAATGCAAGATAAAATGGAAAAAGAAAGGGCTGATGCCAAAAATGCCGTAGAAGAATTTGTTTATGATTTCAGAGGAAAACTTGGTGCTGAATTAGAAGAATTTGTCAAAAATGAGGCAAGAAAAATTACTAGTGCTGTAGTTGCTATTCTGAATGTTTTGGTTAATTTTTTCTCTGTCTCTGCTAATCATGAATGATGTTTTGATGTTTCAATTAGATAATTTACTGTTTGGTTCTTATTTTAAACCTTGAAGAAAATACTGCACAATGCAGTATTTCTTGCAGGAAAATAAAATTCTACCAAGATTACTAATAACTGGAGTACTATAGAAATGTCTTTAAAATTTAACTGAACTCCCATCCCTTCTGGAAATATTAAAAGATATACATTGAAAAACTAACTGCCCTTGCTAATTGGGAATTTTAAGGGTTTCCAATTATTTGTTCTATGATTGTATTTAATGTAATGTTATTTCATTATTTAAATATCTCTGATTTAAATTTATTTCAAAAGTAAAAATGGAAACTGGGAAATTTTTTTCATTAATCGCAGGATTTTAATTATATTTTTATTCTTGGTTAAAGTGGAAGATTCAGAAATTTTTTTAACTATTAGCATTAATGTTATTACAAAATTTTATTTTAATCAAAATAGATTTTTAGTGCATATCTTTTTTTTCAGTTCAACATACTTAAAATAGACATATTAAAGACAAAGGCATGTATAAATAATATTAAAACAATAAAATTTAAATAAAACAAGCAAACATTTACATTATCCAAACATAATGCTTACATATTAGATTCATTGCCATTCATCCTATCGTATAGAAAACTGCTAATTAAAACACACTGAGGCTTTTTTACATATGTAAAATTAAAAATTTTTTTTATTAACTTTTTTTTAAAAACATGCTATTTTGGAGAAGAAATTTTCAAAAACCAGAGGTTTATATATATATATATATATATATATATATATATATATATATATATATATATATATATATATATATATATATAAAGTGTAATTTTCTGTCTAAATCCATATATGTTGTTTTTTAATCGGAGAAAAAAAAAATTTCTTGCAGTCTAAGGAGATCATCTGTTCATTTCTTGGCATTCCATGTAACAATCAAGTTCTGTTTATACCCATGGCATAAAACTATCAAAACAATTTTCAGTTTTATTGAAAGAACATTTTTGGTATTACAAAAGCATAGATATAGATAGATAGGCTATAAATTTAAGGTAGTGGAAACTAAAAAGAAGTCGTATGTAGATAAGACATAGTGAGTACTAAACGAAGAAAACAAGGCATTTTTCCAGAGGATTTGCAATCTTCATATTTGTTAGAGAAATGAAAACCTTATTCAATATCATAGTTTAGTTGTTAATCCCAAGCCTTTTTCACTCACTGGCATGCACTAATTGTTTTTCTCTGATACTAATTTTGTCAATTTATCTTTTGCAAATTATATATATATATATATATATATATAGTGTGTGTTTTTATTATTTTACAGATTTGGATACTAAATCCAAAATTGTTTGCTTATTCATTTGTGAAATAAATATGATTACAAAATTCATGATTTCTGTAGGTAGTAATAAAATGCTACATATTTGTTCAAATTTTCTTGGACGCAGGATATAGTCTAATTTGTTTCATGCACAGTTTCTGAAAATTCGTTGTGTAGCTTAGAAAATCTCAGTAGCATCCAGTTCAGCATACCCTTATCACCAAAATTTTATCTTTCTCCAATAGTGTCAGGTCCCTAATTGTACCGAATTTAAACTTAAATTCTTTTAATTTTTTAAAGTACTATTTATTTAATTTTTTGAAGCTTTATCTTTTATCCATACTAACAATTAAACAGCCAACTAATATTTTAAAATTATATATGAATTAAGATGAGGAGATTAAGGGGTCTATCCCCATTGGTACTTCGTAATCAGTACATCAGTTGTCAGTAGCTTCCACAAAAATCCATGTCAAAAATACAATAGTTAATCATTATACCATATAAATCAAGTAATCATTATAGAAAAATGTTCAGGTTGAAGTTAAATAAGGATCATTATTGTAAAGGATTGATCTAAGTAATTGTATTGATTTTTTTGTTCATATTTACTTCATATTAATAATCATAATAATACATAAAATACTAAAGCTATAATATTTTGACTTAGAATTTGTTTAATCATTTTGTACTTAGGACAAGGTTAAATTAATGCAATTTCTGGAAGACACAGAGAATTGGCTGTATGATGAAGGTGAAGATCAGCAGAAAAGTGTTTATATCCAAAAATTAAATTGCTTAAAGGTAAGCCTTATCCTACTCAGGATTATTTTGTCTGAATTTGATATTTGAATGTATTTAATAACTAGTTTATATTTCAGAAATATGGTGATCCTATATTGTTCAGATACACAGAATGGGAACAGAGACCAGCAGCTCTAAATGGTTTAGGATGTAGTCTGCAGGTAGTTCATAAAGCAATACAATCCTATGAGGCAAAAGAGGAATTATATTCTCACATTGATAAAGAAGAATTTATGAAGGTAATGCTTAAATTTATTAACTTAATACTTATTTTTTATTTTTATAGTCTTTCAAAGTTGAGTGATTAAAACTATTAATTGTTTATTGAAGTCATAGTTTAGTACTATTTTTACGGGTAGCTTAGAAAATTTCAATCGTATCCACAATTACCTTTGTTGCATGTCCTCGTCGTATTCTGCCATTGCTTTAATGTTTCGAATTGCAGAAATTCATATTATCAATTACGGTTTATATTATAAGGAAATACAATTGTTATGCAAATTAAATTTTTCTCTGATCAAGTAAAAAGTATTTTTATCATGTTTAATTATTTCCTTACCCCACCTCGGTATTCTCTTTAAGAAGCAAATAAGTTTTTTTCTTTTAAATTTTTTTTTATTCTTTTGGTTTGTTTGCACTCGACCATTTTTTACTTTGATGAGGAATGTGTAAGTAATGTAAAGCAATATTTAAAACTAAATGCTAATTTCTATAGAATAGGTAACAAGAAAAAAACCAAAAATCTTCCTTTTTGGTTCGATAAGTTTTAACATTTTGATAAATTTTATTGTAACAGTTTATCTAAAACTTTATAGGTTAAAAATGCATGGGAGGAAAAAGACCAGTGGCAAGGACAATTTTTACAACCTTTAGCTAAACTTCAACGACATGAAAACCCACCTGTAACAGTAGCAGAAATTTTAAAGCAGAAGGCGGTATGTATTTAACTTAATTTATACAAGAAAATAAATACTTGAATTGATGAATGAGTAATTTTTTCAAAGATAATTCAAATATCATTTAAATTATTTCCACCTCTTATTTAGTAGAATGAAGGAAAGGTCTGAATTGTAAAATAATTTTGCAAAAAAATAAATGTTATTAGTTCATTTAATTACAGCTTAGCAATTATTGAATCATCACATGGAAGATATTTTTTTAACTTTACTATAATTGTTAATTTAATGTTTAGACTACAAATTATATATAAGTAGTGCCTAATTTACATGATGGTGACTGAAAATCATTTTAACCGTGAATCAAACTTTTAATAAAATGATGAAAAATCACAATGGTAAATTGTCAACCAAAATTTCATCTGATTAAAAACTATTAGTAGATTTCTGTGTGTTAAGTAACATTCTCTTAGTTTTGTATTGTAATAATAAATATAACATTTATGGGGTTATAACTTTATTTGGCATATACTGATTTGTAATGACTGCAGACCACCTAATACAAGGGCGCGCATTATGTATATGCAGAATTTTTTGCTTGACATTATATTGAATAAATTAGTATTTTTTTAGTTTATTTTTCACTGTAAACAATTGCAAGACAAAAAATCAAATAATTGTTATATATATTCACACCTAAAAATGTTTGTTTACAAATATATGTATATGTAAAAAAGCCTTCATATTTTAATATGTATCTAGAAATTATCACAGAACTGTATTAGCATATTTTAAAAATGGAACAGGTTTTTGGTAACTCATAAACACTTTTAAAACTAGTAAAGGACTTGAAATAGAATTGAAACTTTTGTTAGGATAATAAATAAATAATAAAACTTGTGTAGGAATCCCGCATGCACATTCATGCATTGTTAATAAAAGTTCTCCTAATTTGTAATAATTTATAGAGGGTTAAAACATTTTTCTAATAAACTAGACCTGCATTATGTTCCAGGTCTTAATTTCATCCCAAACTGACAATCTATTTCAAAAATTATTTCTTTGAAATAAAATTGACTATGACTTGAGTGTCCAGAAAAGCAATAATGGACCATGATTTCTGCATCCTTATAGTAAATGTTTTGTAAATATTTATTTTATGCATATTTTAAATTAAGCAACCATCTGCTTTGTGAAATTAATCAAATGAAAACTAAACATTTCAAGAATTAAAACATGAAAAGCATTATCTGCATCACATTTCTCTATTCTCAGTGAGAAACCTGCCTTGTTTCCAATGCACAGTACTAAGCTCTAAAAAAATATCTGATTAAAAAATGTATCTATTTAAAAATTTAATGAGAAAGGCTCTATTCTTTGCTCAAGTGGGAAAAAACAAACCAAAATCAGAAAAATGTATGATAAAGTATAATAAAATTAGTGTGAATGATACAAGTAATTTTTGACATTAATTAAACAGTTTTTTTTTTATCTGCCTATGAGGATGAACTACATTACTGGTATACTTTCTCTGTTGTGATTATCAACTTCATATGTGGCAGTTTTTAATTTCCTTTATTTTGTTTGCAGGACTTGGATAATCTAGTTTGGCCCATTTTGTCAAAACCAAAACCCAAAGTTGAACCACCTTCTGAGGATAAAAAGGTTAATGGGCAATCACAGACTGATAGTGAAATGCAAGATACTAGCAATTCATCAGAAAATATTGATAAGACAGCACAACATTCAACTGAAAAAGCTTCTAATCAGTCACAACCTGAAAATATGGAAACAAATTAACTTATGGATTCTGTGATTATAATGCCTAACAAACCACATTCATTAGATTTAAGGGTGCATAATGCAGGTTGTAACTAATATCTTAAAAGGAAGCATATTTTTAACTGTTCAATTAAATTTAGGAATAATTAGCAATAATGTAAAGTTATATTTGAACTTACTGTAGAAATTTAAATATGTACCCAAATATTGCTAATAATTTTTCATTATTATGAAAAATATTAGTTTCTCCATCTTGGAGAAAGGAATTGTGCAGAGGTTTTCTGAGACTATTTTTTGTACTTAAAATATCCTCCAGTTATTTTATTATTAAATTAACACATGTTTTTAGTATAGACTTCATCCACATGATTTCAAGTATTGCATGTGTATGTATAAAAAAATGGGATATAATTTATTTAGTAGTTTTAAATTATTAATAAATCTATAAAGGGGGCATATGGGGAAATTTAAATTACAATTATTTTATTTATTTATTGTTGTACATAAGTTAATAATAAAATATGAGTTTAATTCATATTTATTAATGTGTTTATAAAAATGTTTTGCAAAAGGCACTCATTACATATTTGTTTTATGAGACGAATTTCAACAGGAAAAAAAAAGAACCCTTTGGATTAGATTTTAATTTTTTTTTGTATAATATATTATTAATTCCAATTTTGCAAAATGAAGTTTTTTGATTACTGTAATTAATTACGAGTAACTACTGTGTTGTTTTTTGGTGTTTTTTTTTATTTATTATTTGAGTCTTTTTATAACTTATATGTAAAATATATTTGATTCCCAATTGTTATGTAGTTTGATCTTGGTTACACTCTGTATTAATACACACCTGTGATTCATGTTTTAAATGAATGTTGGTGTTATGTATTTTCAATGGAATGTATATTTTTGCTCCATAAACTTTAGTTTAATGCATTCCTCATGCCTCATATTTATTAATACACATTTCACCTTTTAGTTTTAGAGTATCATGTTGTGTCCTTTCCATCATCCTGTTAAATCACATTAAGTTATCTAATAAACATTTTTTTGCAAAATTTGTGATATAGTTAACTAATAAACTTAACTATGTAACTTGTTTTCTTGTATCATATGTTATAAGTACTTAAAATTTGATTTTGAACTTCGTGGAAAGGATACACATCTTGTTAAATTGCACCATGAAACATACTTCTAAATTGTTGTCTTTTTAGCATTTTAAGTTTATTTATCAATTTATTTCTGCCAGCTGAGATAAGTGGTGAACAGCCTCTATGGATGAAGCTATATTACAATAACCTACTTAGTATTTGCTGACATACCTACTTTATACAATTGTATTTATTGCTGTCAGAAGTGCATTAATAAAATAACCAGAGCAATAAAAAAAAAATGTATGTTCTTTTCTTTTCATTCACATTCATTTAGACTTTTCTCTTTTGGATTGATCAAGATTTAGTTGTAATATAAATATATATATTTTCCTTTTGGTCAGTATTTTTCAGATCTCAAAGTATTTGTTGAAAATAAACTGATATTCCTTCCATATTTCTTTTGACATCTGTTGAATTTTTAATAAATATAAAATCAAGATATAACTGTTACATTTATTTTTTAAAGCTTTTGCAAAGGATTCTGTTTTATATCAAAAGTAGTCATGTAATTTGGTAAATTTGAAAGTATTGATGCTTAAAAATAACTTATTTGTTTTTAGAAATATTTAAGTCTAGATTTTGAAAATGTTCTATATTTTTTCAGATTTCAAAAGTAGTCTTTGATGACTAAAAATAAACTGAAATTCCTTGCATATGATATGTATTGAATAGATGAATTAAAATATTTCTTTTAAAGAAACATTTAGGTCCACAATTAGAATTCTCGTGTACTTTACTTTTTTTTAAAAATGCTCGATTTACTTTATAAAAAAAATGTTGGAAATGTTTATCAAAACAGTTTACAGAACCAGAAATAATCAATTCGAGTTCTTGGGGGAGTGTAAGTTTCAAATATCAACATTCTCCTGGTCCTGTTAGGATGGTAATAATTGGAAAATGATTAATGATGTCAGCATTATCTGTTTAAGGGAACTTTTTTGGTGGGACTAACTAGGAAGGTGTGTGTTGTTCCAAATTGATTAAGTTTTATATAACTTTTTTACTTCAGTAAAAAAAAGTAAGTAACAGTTTAAAATTTGTTTAGTGCAGTAGGTGAAAATTAATGAAATGAGAGTAGCATGTGCATAATAAAAGTAGCCTGTGTATTGGTTAAATCCACTTTTTGACATTTGTTCAAACATTTTGTTTGGTAAGTTTATTTTTTCCCCATTCAATTTTGTTAGGAACAGAATTCTAAAATCTTCTTTTTCGCCTATCCCCAAAGTCCAGTATGGGCTAGACTAGGGCCATGAATCCAAATACCCGAAGAAAGTCCAAGACCATCAACGCACTGTCAATGATATCCTGACATCTGAGCCCCAGGCACGCCAATATGTGAGATGGTGAAGCCTGTTCAGAGGAGCACTTGGTGCAAGTGTCGAAAGCTTTCAAACCATCTGAGAAAGTCATAGTTCTGAGGTGTCCACTGAGCAAACGGGTGATTGCAGTTTGTCCCTGCCTGTCACAATTAAGTGCCAGAGTACCGCCAGGTCGATGGCCCCGATACCACTGGTACAATGGGGGAGTAGACCAAATAGTTTTTCCATTAAACATAGCTTGAGAGTAAATCTCTGTAGGTAAGGGGCTCAAGTGGAACCAATACCTCACTAGCACCCACTTTGGTCAATGCATCTGCCATTTCATTCCCCTCAAGGTCGACATGGGAGGGAATCTACTGTATGTGGATCTGATGATCCACTGAAAGATGTTTTAGCTTTTTGAGAATAGATGCACCTACCCTGTCTCTAACACTGGACCAATTAGCCAAGTGCTGAATAGAGCACCTGCTATCAGTTAGAATCTCGTTTATAGCAATGAGCTCGCTACGGAATACATTCCATTATGCCCAGCTAAGGTCTGCAGGCATCGGAGCTGAGTCAGCCTTCCACCACCGGTGCTCTAGTCGCAAGACAACGGAAGCTGCACATTACTCCATCCATGAAGACATCCAAGAATTCTAAAATACTTAAGAAACTATTATTATTATTATTTTTTTTTTTATTTCATCCAGCAATGTTAAATATTAGGCAAATGGGTTTTTAAATAATTCTTTGTTTTGCTTTCAACAGTCAGTAATTTAAATATCAAAAATTTTTTTATTTGTCTGTAACATGACATTTCATTATAATAAATTTTAAGTTTGAATTTTGCAATTTTTTTTCTACTAACCGTTGTATCCATATATAATTAAAAATTTGTCTGATAGTGTCAAGAATAATTTACAGCATTTGTTTGTGTGGCTTGACTGTACATTTAACGATAGTAATCCTTTTATTTTCTGGTATTTCATTGCAATATAGACCTGATTTCAATGCAATTTGTCATTTTATAACATTAAGAATATCTGAATACTTTACATTAATGGTTATTGAGATATTTCCGTACTTTTACGGTTATTAATATAATTATGAGAAAAATCTTTGACTTGCCTAAAAGATTCACTTGTACAGGATTGGTGAAAAATAACTTTTTTACTATAGAAGCCATATATTGAACATTTATACATGTCGCAAAGCGTCATCTATCGATGGTTTTTGTACTATTTGAATTATCGTCAATAAATTTTTTTTTATTTGGAGAAATAGAATGTGCTTCAGAGCTTTTTAAAATCGATGATATATTTTTCGTTACCCTTCGACATTATGATAATCAACTTTAACATTAAATTTAACCATTATTCCAGAAATAATAAGCTGTAAATATAAATTATAGACCTTATCGCGCACCAATAGTTTCAAATTCAAATGGGAAAATTTCATTAATTATAGAAAAACTTTCTTGGATAGTGTAGGCCATGATATTTTCCTGGTATGAGATTCGCATCTTACATTTATATATATATATATATAATATATATATATATATATATATATATATTTACTAGCATATAGCATTTATAATAAACATTGATTTGCACATGTATTTTCCTAACATATTACTTGACATTTCTGCTGATAATTATGTGTAAACCTGATATTCGTGTGTCCACAAAAAATGCATAGCGGCAAATAAAGGTGTATGAATTGCGGAAATTTGATACTCGAATTGCTAAATTTTATGGGAAATTGCTAGAAACATAGCAAAAAAAAAAAAAAAAAAATCGCTTATTAATTAGACTTTACACCTTTTGATGAAATTGATAGAAATGCTATAGTATGGAATAACCATGTTGACAAAAATAAGTTACTTGGATGGAGAGCATCGACAGTAGAAGACAGGATTATAATAACTTTGGCTTTTGATTATTACGACCACGATTGGTGTTTTTGTAGATGAATGAGTGTCATTTAATTTTAATTTCGAGAAATACTACTACCAATAAGATTACAGAATAATGCATGAAGACTGGTAGTGTTAATGAAAGTTAAGTAAACTTTATATTATGTTCCGTCGAAAAAAATAAGTTCTAAGGCTCACTGATGTATATGATAAATCAATTTAACCTCTTAAGGGACGATTTTTTTTTTTATTGTGAGAAAAACATTAAATTTTTTTTATTACGATTTATTCATTTTATATTGATAGGAATTAAAAACAAAAGAAATTGGGGGTAACAATAAAAACGCACCAAAAATACCACAACGTCCACATTTGTGGCAGCTGAGTGTTAATACTAATTTTTTAAGTGAAATGTTTTCATACATTCCTGGAATAAATTATTCATTATTATTCCGGACATTAATTAGTAAAACTAAATTAATATATCTGGTATTATTTTTATCAAATATTAACGATTTGTTCAAATAATTCAACACTGACAGTCGAAATATTACTTTATGCGTTTTTTATATTCCGTAAACTGTATACCTTAAATACCATTATCAGTACAGCCAAATCATAAGATCTGCATTTTTCTTGTACAGAGATTCTGTAGTGAATAATTTATTAACAAATTTTTGTTCTTTCTATTAATGATAGTAATTATAATTGTGAAAAAATATCCACATATGTAGCCAAGGCTGTCAAGAAGTTAAAAATTTAAACTAAACTAATTTTTGTATAAAATGAATTGGTATATATATTTTAATTAATTCAGAAGAATTCGTTTCATTAAGCTCTGGAATAAATTCTATGCAGTTGTTTTGTATTTATATTTATTGATTCCTGAGTTTGATAAGTAATTTGAAGGAATTTTCTTGGTTGTGGTATAAAGCGTACTAACGGAAATTATGAGATATGAGAATTGGTAAAATGAGAAAGTTGAACGATTAGCAAGCAGCCCAATCTTTGGATTAAGCACAAGACGTTAAGAAGGTGCAGCGGTACATCAGACTAGAACGGAGGCCAAAGGTTCGGATTCAAAAAGTAGTTCAAATCAGAACTATTAAGAGGATTTTTCCTTATTTACAGATGTCTCTTCTTTATTCGAATTAATTATAAAATTATCTTCAATATTTTCTAGTTTTTGGACTAGGAAATGTCATTTTATTTATTTACTTATGTACGGTTGTATTTTAAAAATAGTTAAAATTATCTTAAAAAAGAAACACAGTAACGTTCACTGCATCTACTAATATATTTATATTTTAAAGGATAACACTATAAGAATTCAGGTCAATTCTCCTTTAGGCTTGTTGCATTTCGTTTCAAGATTGTTAAGTCGTATTTTTAGAAGCATTTATATTTTCATAAATTAGTCACCTTTGCAAACTGTTTAGAAATTTTTTATTGTGGTATAAGGGGAAAAAAAATTATATTTTTTCCTTTATAAAAGATAACATTTTTAATTCATAACCGTATGCAAAAATATCGATTGTATGAATTTTAGAAACACTTTTAAAATTTACTATAACATTACTTACTTTCGCATAAAAAATTTCTAGAAATTTCAATTCTTGAAATATTGTAATTAAATCTGAGATTTAATTTTTTAATTCGCGTTTGCTTCGAAATATACATCTTCATCTTTGTCTCATTATCAAACATGATGATATTAATTTATTTCAATGAATGTCAAATCCATTATATTGATAAAATTTAAGCAATATATTATTGATTGCACCCAACTTATTGTTAGTTTAATCATTTAAATTTTAATTTATATCTTGCAACAGATTTTATAATTCGATTAGGTCAGTTTAATGAGCTACGATTTTTTCTCCAATATTTAAGAATTAATTGACTTTATAACGAAATGATCGTTATTTGCAAATATATTACTGGTTGTAAGATTTTAATTATATTGTATTCCATCAGTAATATATTTGTCAATTTGCCTTTTATACAGTTTTGTATTATTCATAATACACACAAATATTTAATTTAAAGGGTATTATTATTAAGTTTTTGATACCAAACTGTTGGTACTGAAATACATTAATTTTGATCTTGTGAAATAGGAAAGGCAGATAGATGATGGCACAAATTTGTGCATCGATATTTTATAGTTACTTTATGATTTATGCCAGAACACTTTTCAAACGACTAAAGATTATATTAAAATTTAAATTCATCTCACTGTTTGGTTAAGAAGGATTTCTAATAGCTCTTTTGTTACAATTTTTATATGAAGTATGAAAGTTTACTTCAAGCTTTTTGTTTATCATAATGTCTTAATTCTAACAAGATGTTATCGGTTACATCTTTTGAATACAATTTGTACTTTTCTACATAATAATTCTTCATTCTACTTAATATTTCACCATTTTACTTAATAATACATCATAAACATGTATGAAATAAATGAATGGATATGATTTATCAAAACTTATTTTGTAGGTAAACACAAATTTTTACCTCTAGTGATATTTGAAAGTTTCTTTTTAAAAAGACATAAGAATTACCGAAAGGTTGTTACAAATATCTCTAGAAAATAGTTTCTTTTTTTTTCTTCCAGATATCTTATATTGAGAGGGTTATTACTATTATTATTTTTTTTTTCAATGATTGAGATTTAATATTGTAGATAACCAAAGAATTAAAATTGGTGGAAATAAACATGATATGGGAATGTAGATATTTAATCCTTCATGAGTTATGAGAAAGTATGGTTTTTCTATCAAATATGCGTTAAAGTTAGAAATCAAGTAGGTTATTATAGCAGAAATTTTCTAAATTCAAACAAAGGGAATTTACTAAAATATTTTCTAGATCACAATTTTTTTGTTTTCTCGTTTAAGAATTTTTGACCCAAAGGCTTGTGATATGATAATTTTATTCCTTTCTGGTTTTGATATAGTCTGTATATGATGTTATCGCCTTCATGTAAGGTCATGTTTGTATACTATGCTATCGCACTCCTATGTTGGTTATCATATTCAATAACAGTATAATGTTATCGAGCAATTTTGAAATTAGCTGTATCGGATTTGGAACCTTTTTAAAATCCTTTCTATATTAATCTTTCGTTTTGATTGGATTACTTCGTTTTTCGTTATGGTGCCAGTTTGTAATAAGTTATTCCAAGATTGATGAAGTTGTCCTTTTAATATAATTGAATTGATATCCTGTCTTAATAATTAAATGTAATTTAATAATGTAATGTAAATTAGTCTTAATATTTGTAAACTTTATTGATATAAATAAAAGTACCTTTCAAAGTGCTCATTTAATGTAAAATTGAAAAACACACGTTTAGTGAAACTTATGTAGTAATATTTTTTTTTTGTCCAATTTTGCTGTTAAAAAAATTTCAAATTTTGAAATAAATCTTTCATTTCAAATTAAAATTCAAAAGTTAAATTTAATCTTTTTTTTTTTTTTACTTTTTCATAAATGCTGTTTTTTAAACATTAAATTTAATTGTAAAGCTGCATAAATAATTTTAAATGCTACTACTCAATATATAAAACTCCACATTAAATCTACTGTACGGTTAGTTAAAAATTATTCTAAAGGTGATGGTTTTGAATATAAGGATGGTAAATTTGTTCCAAATAAGTAATGATTATTGAATCATGAACGTAAATTACAGCGGGAAAAAAAACGGAAAGAAAAATTTTTCACTGTTCAAATTAAATTATAGGTTATAGTTTTAATGCTGTTAGCAGCTATTAGAATTAACCTCTTTAGGAGCATTGACACGTGCCTACAATTTGAGTTCTTTTTTAAATATAATTCTCTTTAAATATATATATATATATATATATTAAATTGGGAGATTTTTTTTATTACAAATCCTAGCAACAATAAAAATAAATAAATAAATAATAATAAAAACTCGTCGTATGTCATTGCGGATAATATTTCATTTTATGTAAAATCAATGTTCACAAAATATTGTAACTGGAGACAGTATAGATTACTGTTGTAAAAAATGGAACCAATTATCCAAAATGTCACGACAAAAAAAAAAAAAAAAAAAAAAAAAAAAAACGAATTAAATGAATGAGATACATTTGTGAAAAACATAAAGAACAAATATTCTCCGAATATATGAAATCTTTTCATTTAAAATTTATTATTAACACTCGCCGACCATATACTCTGGATATAATATTTTTGAACATTTGTTGCTTTTTTTCTGGCTTGTTCAATTGCGCTAATATAAAACGTGTAAAACATAATAACAAAAAGTAAATATATTGTTTTGCACTCTAGAAAATTGTCCATTGAAGAAATTGAGAGAATTTTTTCGTGGTTGACCAAAACTTGATTACCAGCTTACTGTATTCGAAGCTGATTATGTATTTTTTTTGTTATTGTTCTAATGCAGCTGGCAGCACTTAGAAAATTGTCTTCAATGCCTTAAGGCAAGTGCTGCACTGACGTTACTCGCTTAGCATTACCCAGGAGGTGCGTGTAGCTTGAAGAGAAGCTACGGACACGGAGTAACAATACCTCCGCAACGCTCTACGATCCTGTTAGACCGGGACCTACTGTTTAAAGTGGATTCCAAACCACTATAAACATCCATGGCACTGCAAGGACTCGAACGCGAAACCTGTGGTGCCGAGCGCTAGCCATTCAGGCCCTGATTATGTATTTAACCATAAGCATTTTCTTTCGCAATGAAAAGTAAAAACCACGAATTTAAAAGTTTGTTTAAGCCATAGCCGTTCTTCGTTCCATTTTATCAATTTCTAAGCAAACGAGTTTAGTGTCCTTCAAATTTTAATTTTATTTTGGTAATCTTAAACGCTGTCTTTATACATAAAATTTTAGAAAGATTTGATCAAATATATTCCGTCCACATCTTGCAATATATGACTTCCAAAAAGCAATAAATATTTTGATATTTGAACACTTATGATAAAAGTGATGAAAATTGCCCATTTATCCACCTGTAATGCAAGAACCGCAACTGTTCCCATGTGATTGTAAATAAATACACAGCAATCACCTTTGGTAATACAAATTATCGACCCACGTCAAATAAATAGAAAGTATTGGAAAGCACTGGGCTCGCTCTCAATTACTTCTTTATACATCTTTAATTTATGATGCGACTGTTTCGTGAGGATCTTAAATGGATGGTCTAAAGTGTCGATTTCACTGCCCTAAGGTGATTGGCTTTAATTATATGGTTGAAACGTTTACAGCAGCATGGAATGATTGCACGAGTTCACCTTCACACTTGTAAATATGTACAACATGCTAAAAATGAAACTCTCCCTTTGCTTATGAACACATGGATCTCAATGTCATTTTCTTTTAATTAATTAGTCATTGTCTGGGAAGGCCATTATCTTAACTTAACCACTTTTTGTGAAATAGGTTATGGGAGAATAATTTCGCAGTAACATTTTGCCGTTTTAATTGTTTCAATTATGACTTTTTTTCAATTTTTTTTTAAACTATAATTTTTTAAAAAAGAAAAATGTCTAAAATTTATATGAATGAATTCTGAATTAAGTAAATGAATTCTGAAGTATTCTGAAAATATTTTGAATAATTCTGAAATCTTCTTTCACAAGCCCCATCTTTTATTTGTTATCTTTGTAATTAGTTGACATTTTAATCAGTCTTTATTTGGGAATATCTGAATATTTTTTAATTAAAAATTAACACTTTCAAATAAATAAACTTAAAAAATTACTTTAAAATATACCCGATTAAATAACATAAGCATTGAAATGAAACAATAAATCTTCCCCATGAAAGAGAGTGATCTGATGGCCAAGTGGTTAGCCTTTAGCCGTTTGTTCCAAAGGCTTCAGATTCGGTTCCTGGAGGTGGCATGGATGTTTTTCTTACTGGTTCTGAATCCACTTTAAATTGTAGGTCCCGGTGTAATTAGCTCTCGTTTGCAAAAAATCATGCGTACAGTGACAAACCAAATCAACTTAATGCAAGAATATTTCCTTATAAAAAATCACAGATGAGTCTGACTCAGAACGAAAGTGGCTCCTACAACGGAATTAAAAATTATTCTAGAATATGGTGTTCAGACTATTCCTATGTCCAACAGCGCGGGACAGACACCCTATGAGTAGTTTACTCATGGATGGAGGGAAAGGGGGTAGCTTTTGTTGTGATGGAGCACTCATAGGTAGAAGTCTGATTTGGCTCCGTGTAGCTGAAGAAGGAGGGCAGTGACTTTCGGGACGACTTTTAAGGGGGACTACCCCGCATTTGCGTATCGTATGGGAGAAAACCCCGAAAACTTCCATCAGGTAGTTCAACTAACGAAGCAAGATTCTGAACATCACAAAAACACTCGAATCAACTTGTTTTTGAAATAGTGCCTCCAACGGTTTGAGCCTCAGCACTAATGCTCACCAGTGGCGCACGTTAGCACTGAACCACGAGTCGGTTTCCAGAATATGTAACGATATTAAATGGAAAATAATCCATTTTGCATTGAAAAAAAAATAAGAATCTTCAATAACTTTTTTTTATTTAAAATTATAATACTTTTTAAGCATGCATAAAAGAATTCCAAAAAATATTATTGAAATTTATCTTTTAGTAAAGTTTAAAAAAATGTGATCGGCGAATTGTAATTTCTATCGGAACGAAACCAACGGCTAGACTTTTCGACATGTGATTCTTCATGTTCAACGCCAGAGCTAACGTGTAGAGACATGTTAGCTCTTGCTTAAATTCACTTGTCAGTTTCAAGCTTAGTTACCTGAGCTCTAGTGCGTTTTCGACCAGGCTGCTTCGACCCTGAAACTGTTCTTAAATACAATGCTTTTATTTAATTTTTTAGATGAATTTTGTGGATAATTATTTTCTCAAAAACATCTATCTAAATAAAAAAGTATTTTTCACATTTTTTTTATTTTGGACAAATTACTATTTATCATTAAGAAATTATTTCTTTATTATCTAAAAAATTATTATTCTATTACTATTCAGAAATTAGGCTCGGGGATCGAGTTTCATTGTTTAAGAAACACTGTCGTAACTACAGATCACTTCAATTACGTCACCCAATTTTGGTATTCAACACTATATTATGATGTGTAATAGTGCTGAACCCATTTGGTGTTCAACACTATATATTATGTGCATTAGTGTTGAAACCATTTGGTGTTCAACCTATATTATGATGTGTATTAGTCTTGAACCCATTTGGAGTACAATATTTGCAGTTATTCTTACATTTAAAATTCTGAAGAAGTATATAAATCAAGTATATTTATTTTTATTTCTATTTTAATCATTTTTAACCCCTTTTGGTGAACAACAATTAGATTATTTTAACACAATAAATTTAAATTGCTTATTTATTTGTATTAATTTATGACAAATGATTTAAATTTTTAGCTATCACATCCCGATAACATGAATTTAATATATTAAAATTAATTTGATGCTTCTTTTCTAATTTTGAACAGTTTTATAAAATGAAATCATTACTTTGTTAGTGGAATTTATTTTAAGGTTTGTGAGAACCTTAAAATGAATGCGCGAACCGTTTGTGAAGAGTCAACACTTAATCTTTCCTGTTCCTTTTAAGGCATGCACAACTTCTTGTTGATTATTTTAACACAATAAATTTAAATAGTTTATTTATTTGTTAATTAAACAGTTCATTTGTATTAATTTTTTATGGCAAATTACTGAAGTTATTATCCCGATAACATGAATTTAATATATTAAAATTAATTTGATACTTCTTTTCTAATTTTGAACTGTTTTATGGAATGAAATCATTACTTTGTAAAGTGAATTCATTTTAAGGTTTGCGAGAACTTTAAAATGAATGCGCGAACCGTTTGTGAAGAGTCAACACTTAATCTATTCTGTTCCTTTTAAGGCATGCACAACTTCTTGCTGGATAACAATTAGATTATTTTAACACAATAAATTTAAATTGTTTATTTATTTGTTAATTAAATAGCTCATTTGTATTAATTTATGACAAATGATTTAAATTATTAGCTATCACATCCCGATAACATGAATTTAATATATTAAAACTAATTTGACACTTATTTTCTAATTTTGAACAATTTTATGAAATGAAATCATTAATTTTTTAAGGGAATTCATTTTAAGGTTTGTGAGAACCTTAAAATGAACCGTTGCGAATGCGCGAACCGTTTGTGAAGAGTCACCACTTAATCTTTCCTGTTCCTTTTAAGGCATGCACAACTTCTTGCTGAACAACAATTAGATTATTTTAACACAATAAATTAAAATTGTTTATTTATTTGTTAATTAAATTGTTCATTTGTATTAATTTTTTTATGACAAATGATTTAAGTTATTAGCTATCACATCCCGATAATATGCATTTAATATATTAAAATTAATTTGATACTTCTTTTCTAATTTTAAACAGTTTTATGAAATGAAATCATTACTTTGTTAAGTGAATTCATTTTAAGGTTTGTGAGAACCTTAAAATGAATGCGCGAAGAGTCAACACTTAATCTTTCCTGTTCCTTTTAAGGCATGTACAACTTGTTGGACAACAATTAGATTATTTTAACACAATAAATTTAAATTGATTATTTATTTGTTAATTAAATTGATTATTTATTTGTTAATTAAATTGATTATTTATAATAATTTTTATGACAAATGATTTAAGTTATTAGTTATCACATCCCGATCACCTGAATTTAATACATTAAAATTAATTTGATACTTGTTTTCTAATTTTAAACAGTTTTATGAAATGAAATCATTACTTTGTTAATGGAATTCATTTTAAGGTTTATGAGAACCTTAAAATGAATGCGCGAAGAGTCAACACTTAATCTTTCCTGTTCCTTTTAAGGCATGCCCAACTTCATCTCACCTGAACCGACAACCAGTTCCATTCATTTATGGAGTAAACAACTCGAAATCCTTGCATGCGTTTTTTAATGGATAGGTCCTTCTCTTTTCTTTTTGATTCCAAGTGTTAAGACATCGGTTGTTCACGCTTCCAGCAGATTTGCGTTTTAAGGTAATGGGATAGATACTATTGAGCTGTTTTCAGGGTCATTGGAGAATGGGAAAGAAAATGGAAAGTGTTCATAACAAATAGGAAGTATTACATAGGACTGAATAAAAAGCATTTACTTTTTTTATTTCTTTGTATGTTTAGCTGATTAAGTACTACATGTAGCTACATAATATGTATTGTGTGTAAATAGCAGATAAATAATAATTACATCAACTTTTAGTTTCAATTTGTTGGGGTAATGTTTCTAGATAAAATTATCGATAATGATAAATCATGTCGATGAATCCTTTTCATTAAATGTTTAGTTTAAGGGGATAAATAATATTTTTAGAAATTTGTTTTCAAACATTTAAATCAGGGAAATTAATTTCATCTTATTTAATTTAAAAAAAAGAAAAGAATAAAATTATTTGCCCATGTAATGTATTCAATGCCCGTATGTAAGCGATCAAATTAATAAGTATAGGCTCTTTTTCTATTTTGTTTTATGTTGTTGATTGCCGATATTTAGTTAAAAGTAATGGTAAATATTTCAATAGAAAAAAAAATTAACGTGCAAATATAAACTTTTTATAAATAATAACATATTTGAAATATTTAATTGTTTTATTTTAAAGCCTTTAAATAGATTTTGGCCAAATTTTTTGTAAATATAAATAAGTATAAAAAAAGTAGTTATTTTTGTAAAATTATATTGTATACCAAAATTTATGCAGTTAAAATTAGTTACGTATATATAAAAAAATGCCCTCTTTAGAACACTAAACATAAACCTTTTAAAAATTCTTAAGATTAAATTTCAAATAATAATAATAATAAGTATTTTAAAATGATAAGATTTTTAAATTGAAAATTTTTCAATTATGTTTTAAGTTGTATTAAATGACTTTAATACCAATAAAATATAAGAAATTTCACAATGTTTTTAATTATGGCAGAAATAATTTATTATAAAATGTTTTAATTTATTTAAAAACATTTCATTAATGATGTCAGTTAATTTTATAAGACATTTACAGCAAGTAAAAGTATTTAAACTTGATATAATAATAATATTTAGTAATTATATTATACAATAATACAACGAACTTCATCTTCATCTACCCAACAGATAAAATATGTAAGTGTAAAACAATTTTAATTTTTCGATATTTATTTTAATAAATCAGAACTTCTTTCATGTGAATGAATTCATCCTTGATTGCTGCAGTGTAAAGGACTCATAAAAGTTCTCATCCCTGTATCGCTGAACCGTTAGTGCTTCATTCCTGATAATGTACAGGATCCGTGCGGCCATTGATAGAAATACCGGCCCAGACCATCCCTCTGCCTCCGCCAAATCGGATACTTACATGCATAAATGCAGGAGTATTCCGTCTACAGATGAGATTCTCCCAGATGAGAATCCGCCTATTGTCAAGTTGTACACTAAAGCGGGACTCGTCCGTAAAGGTGTTGCTTCACTCATCATCTCAGATGCTCCATTGCCAGGGATGGGCAAACTTTTTCGGTCGCGGGCCAAAAATCGAAAGAAAAAAAGTTTGGCGGGCCAAGATAAATTTTTCTAAAATTTTAAAAACAATACACAAGTATCACAATTTAAATATGTTAATGAGATGAATGAAATTGCGATTTCATTTTTAAAAGTTCCTTATATTGAGGTTCGAAGGGAGATGTACTGATTCTAAGGAACGAGACTAAATTCTCATCTGTCAATCTACTTCTGAAATAATTCTTTCTAAGGTTCATAGTTGAAAACAGTTGTTCACATATATGTTGTTCTAATGCAGCTGGCAAATACTTAGACAGCTTGGTCTTGGATGCCTTAAGGCAAGCACTGCACAGACGTTACTCTCTTTGCATTACCCAGGGGGGCGCGTGTAACTTGAAGATGAGCCACGGACGCGGAGTAACACTGCCCCCGCAACGCTCTACGATCCTGTTAGACCGGGACCTACGGTTTAAAGTGGATTCCGAACCACTACAAACATCCAGTAGCACCGCCGGGACTCGAACCCGAAACCTGTGGTACCGAGCGCCAGAGCGCTAGCCACTCGGCCATTCAGGCCCTTTGTTCACATATATAAGATGAAGCAAACATAGCACTGATTTTCTGGGCGTGAGATATTAAATGATTTGTAATACTCTAACTTTTTGTCGCCAATCTACAGCTATAACTAACAAAGAACTTTCGCTTTTAACACTTCGCCGATTGAAAGCTGTCTGTGCTTGCTATTTCCGTCGATTTATGCTTTGTAGAACAAAAACAGAGAAAGTAAAAAGATCATCAGTCCTTTGAAAAAAAGGCAGAAAAAAAAATAATGTTTAATCAAAGTAGAAAAGGAGGTGGATGTATAATATATAAATATATATTTCTTTTAATTTGCCACGGACCGACAAATTAAAATTCTATCCGCAGGCCGGATAGAACCTTCCGGCGGGCCGTAGTTTACCCATCAGTGCCCTATGCCCACCTTCAGAAAGCAGTGAAGTTGCATGTGTCAACGAAACACAAACAATAGGTCTGCGAGTATACAAACCCACATGATGGAGTCGGTTTCGAATAGTTTGAGTCAAAACTCTAGTACCAGTAGCCTTTGAATGTTCTGTTTCAAGAAAGTGGTTTTCATAATACGGTTTCTTCAGGTCGTTAGTTTTACATACCGATCCTCATTTTGTGTTGTACGACCATCTCCCGATCTTCGACGAACATTTCCAGTTTTCTAAAACCGATTCTATAGTCCGGAAATTGCACTTTGAGTGAGTTTCCGCTACAATGGATTGCATTTGACCCGCTTCTAAACGACCGATGGCCCTCCAGGAAACCGATTCAGGCTAAGTCATCTTACTGAGACATCGTAGTCACAGTTGCAAAACATTCAACACGTGTCAATTGTTTTTAATCTCCTCCTACAGAAGGAATGCGGCAGGTAGCTTTTCACGCCTTATATAAAAAGCGTAATTTTTGATGTCACAGGCAAAATTTGCAGATTTTCAACTTTGTAAACGCTATAATTTTTTTAACCTATTCTATTTCATTTTTGTTAAAAAAATTGTCGATATATGGCTATTTCATATCGAATTCACAATATCCCTTAATTGTTTTGAGCAGTGTAGTTTTAATAATTTCCGCTTCTTTCACTTCGTTTCTTTAGAATAAGAAACTCGAATTTTTTCAGTTATGTCTATTTTAACTTTTATAAGAGTTACAAAATAGTTCTTTTCAACGAGTTTTCAATTATTTGTTAGTTCAATGTACTACTGAATAATTTGGTGGAGTGAGTGTTTGAATAGTGAACTACTGTAGTTTGCGTTTAATCTTAATATAATGATATATATTGATAAAATATAATAAGTGAAGTTCCATAAAAATAATCTTAAAATAGGTCACAATTAATGAGCTTGATCCTTTATATAATAGTCATATTTACAACTAATCAAAAGTTACAATCGTTATTTTAAATTTGTTGGACAAAAATATAAATAAAATATTTTTATGGATATTTTAGGGAAATTGTCTTTGGTAATTTTAATTGTGATAAACTTGATGCCGCAAAAGAGCTTTATTAATTTTTTTAAATTTATAAATAAACATAAATCATATAGTGTTTTAGAAATTTTAATAAAAATAAAATAATCTAATCACTTTGTTATTAATACTGATTTTTCTTACATAAGTTATAGAACAATAATTTAAATGATACCTTTAAATTTCATTTAACAGCATTCTAACAATAATTTTAATATAAATTTAAAGCATATATAAGCATATAAAATCCTGGAATTTCGATTGATATTGTTATGAAGTATTGTAATACGAGTTTGTAAAAGTTAATTAGTAAGATTTTTATTGACGTTTCATTTTATTCAATTATTATTTTAAGCGTTAAAATATAAGCACATTTAAAATATATTCAGATTAAGATTCACTCATGATTTAAAAATGAAATAATTCAGCTAAAGTTATACTTTTAATGAATAAAATTACAAAGTATTTTTTGTAATACAAAGAATATCAGAGAATTATACATCCAATAGTAAAGGTTGCAGAATCATTAAAAATTAAAAAATTTTGCGAAAACAAAATCGAATAAAATAACCTTTTTATTCAAATTCAACAAAATGCAAAATAATTAATATATTTAACGCAATTGCTTAAGCGATGTTTAATTATAAAACTTTTTAATAAATTGACGATATAATTGGAAATATATTTGGTTTTCCGTAAACATAAAATCATTATTTTAATGATATTTATCAAAGCTTTGAAAGAAATTAACTTTTAAATCTTTTACTAAATAGTTAATTATATTAATAATTAGTTAATAACTATTTAATTAATAAGTAGTTAACATCCTTTTTTACTGCCTGTGTATTAATATAGTTTGATTAATATTTAATAAAAAAGATTATATAATTTTTATTTAATTGTAAAATGTTTTAATACATCAACGACTATTAAAACATTAAGCATTAATTTAATGTTTTAATTAATATTATTAATTTATTTAATTAATGCTTTAATTATTTAAATATTAAAACATTAATTTTTGTTAAAAAATCCCTTTTTTTTTTTTAAATATATGTCTTTGAATTTTTTTATTCGCATATAATAAAGAATTAATCTTTTGCTTTTAGCAGGTTTATATATTTTTTAAAAAGTTATATCATGACGTAATATAGAAATAATTATAGTTATATCAAAATATTATTTTTTTAAAAGAACTAGAAATTTTTTTATTTAAAAGCTGGGAATTATAAATTATAGGAAGCATTTTCTGGATTCACCTATACCAAATAATCATTGAATTTTAAAAGATTTTTTTAAAAATTCAAATATCTTAGCATAAACTGTAAAAGACACACATTTTTTAGGATAAATTACATTAGATGAATCAAGTTATAGGAGGATGATTTTAATGAATAAATAATTCAAATATACCGTAGTGGAAAACGCATTGTTCTGTCATTACATACCAACTTTTACGTCTTACTATCAATAATTTCCAGAAGTATACATATGTCTGTTTTTATTACAGGTGCATTAATGTGCCATTGCAAAACAGTTGATAATAAATTCTGAAATTTTCTCAAAATCGTCATTTATTTGAGAAAAAAAAAATAGAAAGAAATTATATGAGTTTGTAGAGTTTGTAAACATAAATTTAACTAATTTTAGCTCTTCGTTTTGATTTTAATTTTAATACTGTATAGTAATAAAGTAACTAACTCTCTCTATAACTCTGTTTCAGTAATATTGCAGAAGATTTCAAAAATAAATATTTTTTATGCATTGTGTAGGAGGGTTTAAAAAAGTTTGGTGAAAATTCTATTTAAAAATTAATAATAATTTCGATATTTGAATTTTGTCAGCTAACTCGTGGCTCAGTGATAACATGAGGCGCTAGTGAGCATTATAACTGAGGATCAATCCGCTGGTGGTATTGTTGTAGACACTGTTTCTAAAACGAGGAAACTCGATGACGTTTTTGATGCTCAGCCTCTTGCTTCATTAGTCAGACTACTTGGTGGGAGTTTTCTGGGTTTTCTCCCATAATATACGCAAATATGGGATAGTTCCTCCTAAAAGTCCTCCCGGAAGACACTGCCCTTCTGCCTTTCTTCTTCAGAGTCACTGATCCAAGTCAGATTTCTACCTACGAGTGCTCCATCACAACAGAAGCTGTCCCCTTTCTCTCCATCCATGAGTAGACTACTCACGGGGTGTCCGTCCCTCGCTGAAGGACACTGAGGATTAGTGACAACAACAACGAATTTTTTCAGGAGAAAAAAAGAGGATAGAAAGAGTTGCTAGAAATAGATTAGTTGTAATTGATATTATCTATAGATAATTAAGTTAATAGAATAGAGTTAGTTTAGATTAAATAGCAGATGAAATACTACAAAGTGTTCCATTCATAGTATCTCTGCTTTTCGATTTTAATAGCTGATCTTTTAAGAATCCTTTTATCTGCCTGTTTTAGCAATAGGCCTGTTTATTAATCAGCATCTGATAATAACACTCTCTAGGACCAATTATTAATTTATTTGATCCCGGTGTTCCATATATGAATACAACGGGAAGTCAATCGATAAGAGAGGAAAGAAGAACATCACTTTTGCTTTTTGGGTGGCCGTTTTCAGTGATAGCTACTCCGCAATTGCATGTTCCATGTGAGAAAACTCCCACTAGATAACAATGCTTTCAATGCGAGCCGCTTATACACGTTGCCCTAGTTTCCATCAAGTCTCCTCGCTTTTGAAAGCATGGATGCCGCTAATGGCTTCGAACTCACCTGCACTCGAGTCGCCATCGTTACTATTGGGCCACGAGTCAGATAATTATAGTTCTTAATTTCTGATTTTTCCGCATTCAAGTTTATTAGTATTCGCTAATTATTTGCAATTTTTTTTGTTGGAATGTTCTGCCATTTTATGTTTTTTTTTTTTTTTGTTGTTGTTCTAATGCAGCTGGTAAACACTTAGACAACTTGGTCTTGTATGCGTTAATGCAAGCGCTGCACAGATGTTACTCACTTTGCATTACCCAGGGGGCGCGTGTAACTTGAAGATACGGACGCGGAGTAACAATGCCACCGCAGCGATCTACGATCCTATTAGGACCGCGACCTACGGTTTAAAGTGGATTCCGAACCACTACAAACATCCATGGCACCGCCGGGACTCGAACCCGAAACCTGTGGTACCGAGCGCCAGAGCGCTAGCCACTCGGCCATTCGGGCCCTCTGTCATTTTATGTAAAAGGTATTAGATGTGGATACCTAGGTTTGTAGGTAAATTTGTTTGAATCCAATTTTTCATATGATATCTGCCATGATAGATTTTCTTGTGTATTTCGCAGCATCTTAAGTCTTAATTTATAATTCTTAAAATTTCCTATAAATACACATAAAAACTTATTTTTCTTCACTGTTAAAGAGATTGCGAGATTCCTATTAGATATTAATGATCTTCTAATACATTTTTTTCAGTTCCGTACTTTATATAGGGAAAGGATTAAAATTTCTTCCATCCAATATCTGATTCAAATGCAGTATTGTAAGAATTAGGGACCTGATGGCTGGGATGGCAAATGTAACTATTTGCACAGCATAGATATATAGCATATATAACTATTTGCACAGCATAGATATATAGCATATGTAACTATTTGCACAGCATAGATATATAGCATATGTAACTATTTGCACAGCATAGATATATAGCACATGTAACTATTTGCACAGCATAGATATATAGCATATGTAACTATTTGCACAGCATAGATATATAGCATATGTAACTATTTGCACAGCATAGATATGTAACATATGTAACTATTTGCACAGCATAGATATATAACATATATAACTATTTGCACAGCATAGATATATAACATATATAACTATTTGCACAGCATAGATATATAACACATGTAACTATTTGCACAGCATAGATATATAGCATATATAACTAGTTTAGCCAGTCATCAGGATCTGTTTTATTAGTTATTATTATTATTAGCCAAGTTTTATTAGGATTAGTTTTCTGGCACTCGCTGCCAAAGATATCGGGTTCGAGTCCCGGTTGTGCCATGGATGTTTGTAGTGGTTCGGTATCCCTCTTAAATCGTAGGTCCTGATCTAATATGACTGTAGAGCGTTGGGCGTAGGGCTGACAACACTACCCCGTAACAAGAAAACATCTCATGTCTCGGAACCTGCCAGTAGGCAGACGGCCTTACCCCACCACTGGTTATCATGCCAGGGAGTTAGTTAATTGTAAGAATTAAATGTCCTTATGGACCAGAAGTATATTAAGATATTAAAAATATATAATATTTCTTATTTCCAATCTATGATAATATATTTAAAATCTCATAAACTACTTTATTTTGTGATTATTACTTATTAACTAACTATACAGCAGATATTTTTTTATTAAAACCTAAAACCTTTTTCTATTATTATGAAACAACCTGTTAGGAAGATAATCAACTAATCCTTCAACTATTTGTGTGTGTGTGTGTACAAGTGAGAAAGTTTTGTCACCAAAATACGTATATTGCATTTTATTTTTCTTTCTGAGTCAATTTTTTATCAAATTGTCTCAAAGTCTGACGATTTATAAGATTTTTTAAAAATTTGTACTTAATTCGTTTATTATTTAATTTACATTTTTTTCTATTTCATATTAGTATTGTACGGCTAGATAATGATTTCTCAATACAATAAACATCATGCCGATAATCATTTAAATATTAAAGCTGATTCATTAGTGTAGAAACTTACCGTTCTTCAAAAAATTTTCAAAAAAAAAAAAAAATAATAATAATAATAAATAAATAAAAATACAATTCAGTAATAGATGTTGCAGACATTATATATATCATATTTTTATTGCAATTGGCCTATTAACACATTATTTATTTCCAAATAAACCATGAGATGAAGAAACTGTAGCTCTTTTTTGGACTTGTGGACTTAAAGGAACGAACGTGATGATGATTTAATGAACATAAATTTGGATTAGTGGTAAGGTTTCACGATTTTGCGTAGGAATACAGCCAAAAAATTGGATGATAGTAGTCGCGTGATCTAGATGCGTATGAAACTTCTACCTTCTGGCCATTTCAGAAAATTCTCTGTGCTGTAATTGTGCTCCATGTTGTGTAACCATTGTGGTAAATATTCTGTGACATTCTAGAAATATCTGGAAAAATGATTTGCTAAATGTTTAAGTTTAAAATGTTAGATTTATCCATTTGTTGTTTTATGCTCGGGCCTAAATGGCCGAGTGGCGGTCGGTACCACAGGTTTCTGGTTCGAGTAATGGAGGTGCCATGGATGTTTGTAGTGGTTCGGAATCCACTTTAAACCGTAGGTCTCGGTCTAACAAGATCGTAGAGCGTTGCGGGTGTATAGTTACTCCGCGTCCGTAGCTACTCTTCAAGTTACACGCACCTCCTGGGTAGTGTTAAGTGAGTAATGTCGGTGAAGTGCTTGCCTTAAGGCATCAAAGGAAACTGTCTAAGTGTTTGTCAGCTGCATTAGAACAAAAAAAATTGTTTTAAGCTCCAGTCAGTGCATGATGAAAATTAGAAGATAACTATTTGTTTTCGAAAATGTTTTGAGAGAATTTTACAACAATTGAATTTCGAGCGTATTAGAAATACAAATTAATAAAATTAGAAATTAGTTATTGTCAAACAGTTACTAATCCATGAAGGGTTTTGTTATAAAATTTCTGGCAAAAGATTTTCACACTGAAAAAGTATATGAATAATTAACTGCTAACAATTACTAGGCAATTCAAAAGCTCCTACTATACTTATATACACAAGAATTTTCAATGAATTAATTACCCACATAATCAGTTCTACTGGAATTATTTCAAAGATTGTTATTTAAATAAAAATTAATATTCGTAATAACAGAGATTGAAATAATAAAAAATATATTATGTTTTTCAACAATAACAACTATATTTTAAGTTAAATTATTACTGATTGACTTTCAGAAATGTGACACACACACACAAAAGTTAACAGATTTCAAACTCACAAAAAAAAAAAAAAAAAAAAAGTTATAATTTTCCTCTATGAAGGAAAAGATTATAATCCTTTCATTGCCCATATAAAGAAATTAATATTGAAAATTAAGGAAATTCAACGAATCAGATTTGAGGCAATCGATTCGAAATCAAATAATTAGATTATTTTTATTAACATAGAAACAGCACTGTAATTTTCAAAATTTTCTAAAATACAACTAAGAAATATTTTTTATAACTTGGATATTTCATTGTCTATTAAATGAAATATTTAATTACATTTAAGATGGAGTGTAAGTTTGAAGTTTGAAATTTATCAGAAATGAAAATATTCTATTTCAAACAATTAATTAATTTAGGTTTAATTGATTAAATTTATGCGTAATTAATTGTTAAATTGATTAAATTTATGCGGAATTAATTGTTAAATTGATTAAAATTTTGAGATATTGTTATATTGATTAAATTTATGCGGAATTAATTGTTAAATTGATAAATTTATGCGGAATTAATTGTTGATTAAATTTATGTGAAATTAATTGTTAAATTGGTTAAATTTATGCGAAATTAATTGTTAAATTGATTAAATGTATGCGGAATTAATTGTTAAATGAAATAATGTTGATGAAAATTATTTTTATTAATAGAAATTTTTTAAATTCCACTGATCTACCTTTTCTTTGAATTGCTATTTTATTTGCCATCGTTGATTAGTATATTAAGGGAAATTTGGATTACAATTAAGATAAAAGATTTAACCAAAAATTGTAAACAAATTATACATATTTTGAATCAAATTTTCTGAAATGAAGCATCTATTTCCGTGGAGTAGATATTGAAACATCACTAGAATTTTCAAGAAAAAAAAATTCCCACATTGCGTCTTTCATCATCTTTGATTAGTGTATTAAGGGAAATTTGTAATTGTAATTAAGATTAAAGATTTACCAAAATTCGTAGAGAAATTGAATTAAAATTCGTAAAGAAATTTGATTGATTCATATTTTAAATCAAATTTTCGGAAATGAAACATCTATTTCCGTGGAGTTGTTATTGAAACATCACTACAATTTTCGAGAAGAAAAAATTCCCACATTACTGTTACTTTCTCTTAAAACAGTTCAATTATCTGTCATGTTCGATTGCCATCAAGGGAAAGTTAGGTCATAGGGGAAAGAGTGCAGCTGGGGAAAAGTGGAAAGGGAAAAACTTTCTCTGAACCTGTTGCTCGCAACATTTTCGGCCGAACATACATACATTTGCAATCAGCAACGTTAGCCGCAACCGAGTGTAGGAAGCTCCGCTTTAGAAGAGCGTTTTTATTTTAGTTTCTTTTTTCTTTCTTTGATTTTCGGAAACCGTCTGACTGGTTCTTACCAAAAAACGTAGGAGCTCCCTTTGGGAAAAAGATTTTGTTTATGTTTTGACATCTCTCGTGAAAGAAAAACCTGCGGATTAAATTAACGTCGAAGGTTCTGCCGGTTAGCTGTGTTTTGTTCCAGCGCTAACAGACTTTCGCAAACGTAATGAGGTAAGTGATTGATTCCGATCCTTTTAATAGGAAATTAATTTTTTATTACAGTTGAATGAATAAAACATTTAAATTTAAAAGTTTTTATTTTGAAAAAGTAAATTAAGCTTGCATTTTAATATAAATAAAAAAAGAAGCGAATAGTCAGTCAATTTTTTAGCTGAATACTTTTTTATTTTTAAAATTAAAAAAATAAAATAAATAAATTTTTAATTTAAAAATAAAATTAATTAATTAAATAAAATAAAAATAAATCAGCGAAAAAAGTGAGTATTATATGCATCGCAAAAAGGAAACAAATATTCGAAAAATATTTATCATAATTTTTTAATTCAAGACTTGTTAATTACGGAATTAAAGAAAACAAATTGAGCAAAGTTGAAAGATTGAGCAAAGTTTGAAAGATTAATTTTTTATTACAACTGAATGAATAAAACATTTAAATTGAGCAAAGTTTTATTTTTAAAAATGAAATTAAGTTTACATTTAAAAATAAATAAAAAAGAAAGTGAATAATCAGTTAATATTTTAGTTGAATACCTTTTTTTGAAAATTATTTTTTTTAAATTTTAAAATAAAATAAATAAATAAATTTTTAATTTAAAAATAAAATTAATTAATTAAATAAATTAATTCGAAACACATATTCGAAAAATATTTATCATTTTTTTAATTCAAGACTTGTTAATTACGGAATTAAAGAAAACAAACTGAGCAAAGTTGAAAGATTGAGCAAAGTTTTATTTTAAAACGTAAATTAAGCTTGCATTTAAGTATAAATAAAAACGGAAGTGAATAGTCAGCCAATTTTTTAGCTGAATACTTTTAAAAAAAATTATTTTTAAAATTTAAAAATTAAATAAGTAATTAAATAATTTTTACTTTAAAAATAAAATAAATTAATTAAATAAAATAAAAATAAATCAACGAAAAAAGTGAGTATTATATGCATTACAAAAATGAAGTAAATATTCGAAAAATATTTATCATAATTTTTTAATTCAAAAAATTTGTTAATTACGGAATTTAAAAAAGCTTATTTTATCGAAAATTTTTTAACTTTTTTTATGAATGGACGTGGATTAATATTATTATATTTTATTGAATGTCATGGCTGTATTTTATAAAGTCGAAAATTTTTCAAATTATTATTCCCATTTTCAAGTTGATTGAAAATTACGTTAATTAATTATTTTCTAAAAGAACCATATGTCGTATTATCTGATTTAGATATTAATATCTTAACAAAAATTAATTAATATTATTAGAGAAAGAGTCTTATAGAAAATATCGAATGAAAATATTTTAATTTCATTTTTTAAGCAATTTAAGATAAATGCATTTATTTATTTATTTTTTTTATTATTTTATACAATATTAAAATATTTTTTGTACTTTAAAATAATATAGTTCTATATTCCTTAATATTAAATAATACCGTAAATTTTTATAGCATAAATATTTTGGAAATACTTTTATTTCGAGAGCCATTTTTAATTATGAGCTTTAAAATTAATTAATTTTAATTTCGTTCGTGTTGTAATAAATACGTTAAATAGACTAATTTCTTTTTAAATCAAAATATTTATTAGTAGTACATTACCTTTTAAAAAATATAATGCAATAAAATTCTCTAAATTTCCTTTAATTTGAAAATAATTAATTAAGCATCTAATACGTAAAAAATTAAATTAATAAGAATCGACTATCTAATAGTATTAGATTCGTTAAATTATGATCTAAAAGTTTTCAGAATCATTCGAATAAAAAATTTCTATTCATGTAGAAAGTAGCTTCTTTTAAAGAAGAACGATGCTACTTTTTTTTCCAAAGAGAGAAAGGATATACTTGAAGGTCTGAATAGCAGGGTATTGTTTTTTCCTTTCATAGAATATTGATTTCGTTTCTTTTCTTACTTAAAAAGACATTCGAAGCAACATTCAATTGTGACATCATACATTTGATGAATAAACCCGTTTATGAAACATGTGCATTTTTATTTGCATAAACAGATATTAAATAAAAGCGCGTGCCTTATGAAAGCAGCAGTCTGTTAGTAGTTCAACTTAAATTTATTTAATTCGTTGATAATAAAATGAAATCTGTAATTATTTTTATCCTTAAAATTAAGTTTCTTTAGTTTAAACTTTTTTTTTTTATTAAATAAAAGTGTGTGCCTTATGAAAGCAGCATTCTGTTAGTAATTCAACTTAAAATTAAAATTTAATTTGTTGATAATAAAATGAAATCTGTAATTATTTTTATCCTTAAAATTAAACTTTTTACTTAGAATTTTGTAATTATTCCACCTTTATTAAATTGCATAGTTAGCGATTTTTAAATACTTTTTATTAAAAAACCTAGCCTCCTAAATTATATCCTTTTTTTTTAATTTTAATATCTTGGGATCGTATCAAATTAAAAATTTCATTCAAAGATTATTGTGTAATTATACTTTTTTATAATTATGCTTGTTTTTAATAATATTTGTTTATAATAGTACTTTTTAATAAGCATTTTTATCAATGTTTTGCATTCAGTATATGTTTAACGTTAGATGTGGTCTAGCTGATCGATAATGTTTAGAATGCTATATTTATTTTTCACTATTTACAATAACCGTTAACTTAAAAATTCACAGTAATTTTAGAATCAAATTGAGTTATACGTTAAATTAAAATATAAAATTTACGTTAATTTATTTAACAAGTTGCAAGTTTCTTAAATTTTAGTATCTTAAGAACATACTAAATTAAAACATTTAATTCAAAGCTTCTTGTGTAATAATACTTTTTATAATTATGCTTGTTTTTAATAATATCTGTTTATAATAATATTCGTTTATATAGTACTTTTTAATAAAATTTTTTATCAATATTTTGTATTCAGTATATATTTACATTTAAATGTGGCCGAGCTGATCTATAGTGTTTAGAATGCTATATTTATTTTTCACGATTTGCAATAACCGTTAACTTAAAAATTCACAGTAATTTTAGAATCAAATTCAGTTATACGGAAATGAATGTTTAATAAATTTACGTTGGCTGATGATTTTTGATTCAATCAGGTTTTCATTTTTATTTTAGTCCATACGAGCAAGGATTTTCGTGAACTTAATTGTTGCCGAATTCAATTACGATTTGTATAATAACATTTTTTTTTATAATTATGCTTGTTTTTAATAATATCTATTTATAATAATATTTGTTATAATAGTATCTTTAATAAAAATATTTATCAATGTTTTGCATTCAGTATATATTTAACCTCATATGTGGCTAAGCTAATCCAAAGTGATTATAATGCTATATTTATTTTTCACTATTTACAATAGTCGTTAATTTAAAAATTCACAGTAATTTCAGAATCAAATTCAATTATACGGAAATGAATGTTTAATAAATTTACGTTAGCTGATGATTTTTCATTCAATCAGGTTTTTATTTTTATTTTAGTCCATACGAGCAAGAATTTTCATATACTCAATTAATTGTTGGCCAATTCAATTGCGATTTGTATAATAATATTATTTATAATTATGCTTGTATTTAATAATATATGTTTATAATAATATTTTTAATAAAAAAAAAATTATCTATGTTTTGCATCCAGTATATATTTAACGTAGGCCAATATATTTAACGTAGGAACCTAGCTGATCGTGTTTAAAATGCTATATTTATTTTTCACTATTTACAAATACCCATATAACTCAAAAATTCAGTAATTCTAGAATCAAATTTAGTTATGCGAAAATGAAAATGAATGCATTTAATATTTCTGTTTTTATTTCAGTCCATACGAGTTATGTACTGATAATTTTTATTTTGTTTCAACAAAGTTGTTTTCAAAATATACACTTCTCAAATTTCGAAAGGTAAAGTCGATTTAATAATATGATCAGCAATGGCATCTTATTTTTGATTTCTTTTTCACCCTCAAGTTCACCGGATCCATAACTTCCTTTTGACAAACCATGCAAAAACAATGAAATCGAAATTCTTCAGCAAGGTAACTTACTGGATAGTGCGTTTCATGAGTTTGACTTTTTCTCACGGAATGATTTTTATTCCCCAAATCCCTACACTCATTGTGTTTTCATTGCAACCTTTGCTAGTGCACCATGAATAGTGCACATTCAGCGTTGTTCTTAGTCAACGGAGCTGAGAAGAAAAACGGAAATGAGTGGAAATCAACGGAAAGTTTTCAACCGCAGAAGAGTTTCATTTTCCATGCGTGCTAATTGGATGATCCATATCATTCTGAAAATCCGCAACGAAAAATCCGTTTCATGTGAGTTTTTGTATTCATGTGAGTTTTAGTTTCTGCATTAAAGTAGTCAACCGTTTAATATTTGCAACTGAGTCGTATACTTTCTATACTTCCATCGGTCTACACCAGTGGTACTTAAACTATGAGGCATCGCATATTTCTTGCAGATAAAGACTGAACTATTCTAAACAAGGATTTTCATTTGCTTTGTGTACTAATTGGATGATCCATATGTTTCTGAAAATCCGAATTTTTCTGTGTGTAGGGAAAAATCTGTTGGAGTATTGGTATTTATGTGAGTTTTAATTTTTGCACTAAATTAGTTAACTGTTTTATATTTGCAAATGAGTTTTAAACTTTCTATAATTCAATCGGTCTACACCAATAGTTCTTAAACTAAAGGACGTAGCATATTTCTTATAGATAAAGATTGAACTATCCTAAACAATAATTTTCATTTGCCTTGCGTACTAATTGGATAATCCATATCATTCTGAAAATCCGTACTTTTCTGTGTGCAAGGAAAAATCCGTTTCATATGAGTTTTTGTATTCATGTGAGTTTTAGTTTCTGCACTAAAGTAGTCAGCCGTTTTATATTTGCAACTGAGCCATATACTTATTATAATTCCGTCGGTCTATACCAGTGGTTCTTAAACTACGGAGAGTAGCATATTTCTTATAGATGAAGATTGAACTATTCTAAACAACAATTTAACACTTTTCATTTCGCTAGAGTACTAATTGGATGATCCATATACTTCAGAAAATCCGTATTTTTTTTGTGTGCAGTAAAAAATCTGTTGGAGTTTTGGTATTTATATGAGTTTTAATTTCTACACTAAATTAATTAACTGTTTTATATTTGTACTTCAATCATAGACATTTTATTATACCATCGATCTATACCTGTGGTTCTCAAGCTATGGTGTGACATATTTCCTATAGATAAAAATTAAACTTTTTAAAAACTATTTGAAAAATAAGAAAAAATTCATTGTAGAAAACTTCTTGATAAGTGCAGATTTCAATTATCAGGAATCAGAAAATATCGTATGCTTTCTGTAATGTAGTAAATTATTTGTGAATGTTTGATTGAAAGAGTTTTAAAAAAAATGTGTTTAGTACATTCTTGAAGTTAAAATGGTAAAAAAAATTTATTTTTTGCGATTATCTATTATTATTATTAATAATAATAATAATAATAAAATTTATTTTTTACGAAAATATCCTCTGAATTTCTTTATGGTTTTTTTTCTTAATTAAATTTATCAAGGTAAAATATAAATAGTTTCAATGAATCTGATAAATGCCGTAACTTATAAAATGAGTTATAAATTATTGTGTAATAATGAAGTACTTTGTAATACAATAATTAACATAATTTATCCTGTATTGTAATTATTTTTATGAACTCGAGCTACATATTAGGTGATGAATCACCAAGAAAATATAAAATATTCTTCTGGTGACTTATATAATATCTCTAATATACAAGAGTATAACAATTGCAATTGCATGTCGCGAATTATTAATTATTCTCGATTGATAGAAATTTCCCGGCTTTCTGATTACTTTCACAAAAGGATAATTACTATTCACTAATTGCTTTCTTTAACACAATTTAAGATTAAATGTTTCTAAAATATAAAGATTGACATTATATCACGTTTTCAAAACAAATTTTATGTAAAGAAGGCCCATCCTATCAAAGTGACGTACAATGACGTTTATATACTTGTTTATTTTGTCACGGAGAAATAAAATCTAACAGTTTGTTAATATTGCTTCAATTGCGAGTATTGGTTAATTGAAAATAATAATTTTTTTTTTAATTTAACATTCCGAAAATTTTATGTAAAAACCTATTATTCATATATCATTGAAAAAAAATAAACATGAAGATTATAATAACGTTTAGTCAAATAATAAATAAGGAGAAACGTGACAATATTTTCTCATGGTAAGTAGGCTTGTGAAGGTAAAAAGTTTTATTACCACTAGTCTGTGCGATACAGCTTGGTTATAAAATAGCAGCTCTCTTCATAAAAATAAGATAAAACTAGAAAACAAGTCAATTGTATTTTGCATAAAATTATTATTTCAGAAGAGCATGAAATTCTAAAGGAAGTATTTCTAAATGAAGTTTAACTATATGGGATACAGGACAATACAGTTCATTATTGAATTGTACTGTTCATTATTCTTTTGAAACTGTAACTATAAAAATATATTTAAAAAAAACTACTTTTTAGTCATAAAATATTTTGTGAACAGAATTGTTTTTAATCCAGTGATTTTTTCGAAGAAAATTGTTTAAACTTTTGGAAAACTTTCTTTTTGTTTTCAAAAGTTATTAAAATATATGTTTTAAAATTTGTTTCTTAGACATAATAAAAAATATAAAATAAAAATAAAATAAAAATGAATTAAAACTGTATGTACGTATTAATAATTCTTCGATTAAAATTAAAGAAATGCAAACTCTCTAACTATTTTAAATAGCAAGTTTTCTGACATAAAGTCTTTCGTAATTCATATAAACCAGCAGCTGTCAGATTATTATCAAATCGCATTCATATTAAAACAATTTTTTGAAAATTATTATTTTTGTTACTTAAAAATCGTTGTTCTTAAAATGTAGAAGTAATATTAAATATAAAGAGAATGTTTGAATTCCTTTACTTTATGTGATGATATAGTTGATTATTTTAAAAATAAAATATTTAAATAAAACATTTGAGTTAAAAATTCGATTTAAACAGTTCACAGTGGAGTTATGTATAGGTTTATCTCTTTTTATGCAACAATTTTACAAAATCTTAGTTTTCATTATTGAAGTTTTAATAGTTATTAAAAAAAAACTATAAAATAAACAGTTTGACTAAAATTAATATTCTCTTCATATTAGTTACTAGGTGAATATTTTACATCATCTTGATGGTTGATCGCCTAATATATATCTCGAGTAATATAATAAGTAATAAGTGGTAAGTATAATAAGTGGTAAATTATATTGATTATTGTATTATTACACAATAATTTATAACTTATTATATATGTCTCACAGTTACAGTTATATTTTTTACTTTGGTAAATTTAATTAAGAAAACAATCCACAAAGAAATTTAGAGAAAAATTTCGTAAAAAAGTAATTTTTATTAGAACTATATTTGAAATGAAAAAAAAAAAAAATAATAATAAAAATAAAATAAAGTAAAAAAATAATAAATAAAAAAATAAATATTATATATATTAAATATTATATAAAATAAAATTGAAAAAATAAAAATTATATATATGTAGGAGATTATAGAAGATTCATAAAAACAAATAATCTTAATTTCTTAATTTGCTCAATAAAATATTTACAAATATTTTACTACATCTATAGAACTGTTCGAGACGATTTCTGAACTAATGTAGTTTAGAATGTTCAATTTTACTAACAGCTAATTTTATTACAGTTTTATTTAATTAAAAAAGAACTTATTAGAATTTTATCGTAATTTTCGTAGTGCATCAAGAAAAGAATAAAAATTCCTGAAAAAAAAAAATTTGGATCCCTCAGTCTTGTAATTTTTAAATCATTTACATCATAGATTCTAATTCATTTATCATTTAAATTATTATTTTTTTTTTTATTATTCTTTGTTAGTTTTAACAGCATGCTAATAAAAACCAAACGATTATTAAAAATACTTTTTAAAAACATAATTTTACCATACAAAAATACTGTTTTTATTTAATTAAAATTTAACTAATAAGAATTTTTCGTGAGTTTTGGCTACGCACCAGATGGAAAAATAATAAATTCAGAGAATTGAACTAAGAATGCTAATGAAAGCAAACGATTATCAATACTTTTTAAAAACATGATTTTACTTGAAAAATTACTGTTTTTATTTAATAAAAATTTAACTAATAAGAATTTTTTCGTGATTTTTGGCTACGCACCAGATAAAAAAATAATAAATCCAGAGATTAACTAAGAATACTAATAAAAGAGCAAACGATTATCAAAAATACTTTTTAAAAACATAATTTTACAATAAAAAAGTACTGTTTTTATTTAATTAAAATTTAACTAATAAAATTTTTTCATGATTTTTGGCTACGCACCAGATGGAAAAATAATAAATACAGAGAATTAAACTAAGTGTTATTGTTAAGTTTCAGGAAATATATATAAAGAGAGTCAAATCATCTGCTTTATATATAAAGAGAAAACGTATAATTTCGAATGAATGCGGTAGAGAAACATGTAATTGTTTTAATCTTTAAAAACATTAAAAGCGCAAAGAAAGTTTCGGATAAATAACTCTTGGCGAATCTTGTTTCGAAAGATTGGATGACCTCTTTGCGGTTTGGAGATGCGGTCGGAGGAACAGAATTTCACGTGGAAGGAAATTTCGTGTTTTTTTTCCCACTTTCCTTTTTAAGTCAAAAAAGCACATTATTTTTTTTTTCATGTAATAGCTTTGACAGAGTTGTCTTAATAATACGCTGGAGTCCTTTGAAAGGAAAAAGGTGCCATGTACTTTTAAGATTAGATTAGTTAATGATATTATTACATAGCATATTTTTACATAAAATATTTCATTTAAGATATCAATATTGTTCTTTTTATAATACTATTGAATATTATAAATTCGTTAAATTCGACAGTTGTTAAGACATCTGTGAATTAAATGAAATAAAATTTGATATTAATAAAAATATTTCTTTAAAGTAACTATCATTTTAATATTCGTTATAAGTCAGTATAAAATTGAATATTATATTGAAAAATAACTGAAATAAATGAAAATCAATTTATTATTTAAAATGATCTTTTGAAATTTATCTTATAAGATTAATTCTAAAGAAATTCCTCAGAAAGTTTTGCAGCGAATTTAATTTAACTCAAGTTTTAAAACAATTATCTTCTAATACGTCCGTTAAAATTTTATTTGTTTATGATGTATGTATTGGGGACATTTAATTATATTTTCTGGGAAAATTGATGAATATTGGATATTTAACATTGGAAAGTTTTGTTCAAAGAATTCAAACTCTTGCAAGTGAGTATTATAAGTATTGTAAAAGGAAAAAAAAGGGAATTTAAAATTTTGTATTTAACTGAAGATCTTTTGAAATATATCTTATAAGATTAATTGTAGAGAAATTATTCAGAAAGCTTTGCAACAAATTTAATTTAACTCAAATTTTAAAATAATACCTTCTTATGGTAATATTTGCCTTATAATTTTATTTGTCTACGATAAATTCCGAATTGGAGATATTTAATTATGTTTTCTCTGAAAATTGCTGAATATTGGACATTTAACATTGAAAAGTTGTGCTCAAAGAATTCAAACCCTTGCAAGTGAGTATTATAAGTATTGTAAAAGGAAAAAAAAGCGAATTTAAAATTTAATATTCAATTCAAGATCTTTTGAAATGTATCTTATAAGATTAATTGTAGAGATATTCCTTAGAAAGCTTTGCAGCGAATTTAATTTAACTCAAGTTTTTAAACAAATCGCTTCTCATATGTATGTCCATTATAATTTCATTTGTTTATAATAAATTTCGAATTGTCTAATTTAATTATATTTTCTCTGAAAATTGCTGAATATTAGGCATTTAACATTGATAAGTTTTGCTCAAAGAATTCAAATCCTTGCAAGTCAGTATCATAACTATTGTAAAAAGAAAAAAAAAGAAGGGAATTTAAAATTTTATATTCTGTTGTTGATTGATCACCTAATATGTATCTCGACTTCATGAAAATAATTATAATGGAAGATAAATCTTCGTGAAACGTAGGAAGTTCGTAATAAGGTGTTCTTGTTTTTTTTATTCATTATTCTTCCTAGCGTTTTTCTTTTTTTCTCTTCTTTTTTTTTTCTCTAACGTTTGAGTTTATTTTGTTTTTACTCAAAACAGGATCTGCAACTGTTTTAAATCTAACGAATTCCCTCATATCTTTTCTTAAGCTTCTTGTATTACGCTCTTCCAATTATTTTCGCATAATTTGGGAATTCTATTTTTTTAAAGCTTTTTTCATTCATAACTTTGCCGCAGTTCGTTAAATCGCCAAGTATCTTTAAAACGTTATAATTTAAATTTTTTTCATAGTTTTTATGTTATAACGTTTAATGCTTTTTATAGTATTTCCTATTTGTCGTGTCGATATGGATGTCAATATGTATTTATAAATAGTTTTCGTATTAAGGCAAATTTGTAAGGATCATTATGCAATTCATGTGTTGTGGTGATATATTTTGTGTGCTTGTTGGAAGGGTGTATATTATGGTCACTGGGCCTTACTGGATGCGAATCCGATCTGTACAAAGAAAGACCTACCCAAACGGGGATGGCAGAACAAGGCCTTACTGTTGTTCTATGTTCAACTACCGAAAGGTATAAAATATCACTGTGGTAAGGGCCAGTGACTATCATATACACCCTTCAAACGGACCACCACAACACATGAATTATATAATGATTACACCACATTTTACCTTAATACAATAAATATTTAAAAATGCATATTGACACCCATATCGACACGACAATATTTGTAATTTTTTATATGATTGACTTAATTTCTTCATATTAATTATGGAATTAAATTTTTTAGATTACTAAAATTCTTAAAATTTTTGATATACTATATAAAAACGCAAGAATTGAATTTTTATATTGAATTACATTGTTTGCATTGATCGAGTTTGAACATCTGTATAACATTCTTCATAAAATAACTATTTTAAATAGCATATTCATAAAAGTGATGGAATTAATGAATATTTAACTATTTAATATTTTTCTATATGATATACTACTTTTTTTCCATGCAGTTTTTCTTTGTAATGCTACTTGGTGTTTTCCTATTTTGTTCCTTCTTTTTTTGTCCTTTCTCTTGCGAAGTGTCTCGAAATGAATGAAGTACAAAAACAGTCTATCCTATAATAAGGAGAGTAATTTGCAATAAACTTATTAAATTATAAATAAAATAATATAATAAGGGTTATAATATGAAAAATGACATGATGATTCATACTCTGGGTTAGTTTATTGCAACTGCTGCATGTCCTCAATCTCTCATAAGGATCGTCCACAGTAGGGGTGCAGAAAATTGAAAACATGCTTTATTCCTTTTTTGATGTAAACTGTCCTTCCGTTTATGTTTATATGGCATATTTTTTATTTTATTACTCAAGGTTTGGCCACTCCTTTGCTACTCGGGGATTCTTCAAAATAAATAAATAGGGAATCGGCCTTCGTTACCTTTTTGTAGGTTTTCGTGTAGGTTTCTTTGGTATGTTGTTTATATGCCAAACTTCGTTTCCTGGTTATCGGAAATGAAAAGCTAATACCTAGATGAGTTTTTGCATGAAAATGATTAGTTATGATGAGAGATTTTACATGAAACTTCTATTTTAAAAATTCGTTTCTGAGAGCTGCCAAGGTTAAAAAATTAGTTTTATTTAAATTTATTTTATTATTTCGTTTTTAGAATTTTGTTTCAGGTATTATTAACTTTTTGTTAATGTACTCATTAAATGATTTCCATATGTTGCTCAAATGAAGTATTAAGTTGGCAAATGTACAAATGTCAGTACTGACTTTAAAATTTGGTAGTTTTTTACTCGTCGAAAAAAAAAGGGCCTTCAATTAAGATAGTAGCGATGGACATACTATTCTCAGAGTACCCACATAATTTAAATTATTAAAAGTCATCATCTTAATTAATGGATAGAATTATAATTACTGTGGCTTCATAATTATTGTTAGTTGCATAAATTCATAAAAGATACCGAGATGCTTATGAGGATTGCATATATATATTTTTAATTATGAATTATGAATCCACAGTAATTTAATTATTATCAAGAGTTAGCCATTTAATCCAACAATAATGAAATATGAAAGTTTTCTTTTATGTAATTTCTGTTATTCTATATTTAAAATTTGATTTCGTGTGTGTTTAGCCCATTTATCTTATTAAGTCTTGTTGATATTCTTATTCTTATTGAATCGTTAAAATTGCATGAAATTTTAAATTCATAGCGAAATACTTAATACTTTTCTCACAGCTACTCCTACTAGGATAGTGTCAATAGTTACTAAAAAGTTAATTGCTTGTCTTCAGTTCTGAATTTAGTTCTTTTTTTTCTTATTATGATCAACAACTATAAATCATAGTCAACGAATGGAACTTATTACTGAAAGATAAATCTTCTTAACATATCTCCTTCTTTTCCTTTCGATACGCTTATGCTAAATAGTTTCGTTCAAATGAGATTCTTGACCTTAAATATTTTGCCTACTTAGGATTATATGAACTTACAATCGCATAATGATGAAAGAATAATGGTGCAGGTGATCATTTTAGAAAAGCTTCACTATTTTATGATTTTACTGAATGCTTCAAGTTGATGCTTAGAAAAAAAGTAATTTTGACGAAGCTAAGTACAGAAAATAATTTTATAAATTACTATTTTAATTCAGTTCTACAGAATACATTGTGTGAATATTAAATGAATGCTGACGTATTAAGTGTTTTTTATTCACGGCAATTTGATTCTATAGACTTTAACAAAGTAAGATATTTACACTACAGATGGAGTAAGGGAAATAATGTAGTAGTTTGGAGTAATAATGGAATAATTTGCATTTTAAATTACTAAAATAATTAATAAAAATAAATATTTTTATGTACCGATTATAAATATTATTTTTATTTTTTCCAATTTTAGTAAGTCTAACTAACTTGATGGTACCCTATTTTGTAAGATGTACGTACATACTAAAGATGAACACTCCTTAATTAAAGTGTTTAAACTGGTAAAACTAATGATAAATTCAAGTTCTTTTCCATTGAAAAGAATATAAAAGAGATTTATGGCATATATTTAAATGTACATGCTTTTTGGTCTTTGAGCAACCAATTTCTCCAATCAATAGAGGGAGGTTCTTTACATTCACAGCTTCTTTATATTAACGTGTTGCCTATCCTTTTACCATTTCACTCCCATTAATCCATTAATATTCGAATCCTGACAGTTCATTAGAATGTGATTCCTGCCACGTAAGGTGAGACTTTTAGATTCATTTCGGTGAAGAAGTGTATAAATACTCTTTCGAAACCTTTTTGTTCAATACGTCTCTTGCCACATACCATTTCATAATCTAACTATATGTATTTTAATCCAGTACTACAGAATACATTGTGTGAATATTAAATGAATTACGACATATTAATTTTTTTTATTCATGGCAATTTGATTCTATAGACTTTAACAAAACAAATATTTGCACTACAGATGGAGTAATGGAAATAATGGAATAATAATGGTCTTTAATAATGGAATAATGGGTAATAATTAATAATGGATAACAATTTAAAAGAGTGATAATGGTGTATAAATTCATACATTTTCCATATACATTTATACATACATCAAAAATACATTCATTTTTTATTCATGGCAATTGGATTCTATAGCCTTTAACAAAATAAGATTTTTGCACTACACATGGAGTAATGGAAATAATGGTCTTTAATAATGGAATAATGGATAATGATTTAATAATGGTGTATAAATACTCTTTCGAAAACTTTTTATTCAATACGTCTCTTGCCACATATCACTAATATTCTAACTACATGTATTTAATTCAGTTTTGCAAAATACATAGTGTGAATATTAAACGAATGCTGACATATTAAGTTTTTTTATTCATTGCATTTTGATTCTATAGGCTTAAAACTAAATAAGATTTTTGCACTACAGATAAAGTGATGGAAATAATGGAGTAATAATGGAATAATTTGAATTTTAAATTATTAAAATGGAAATTTTAATGATTTATTTTAATTATTTTTAATCATAACGATTCTTTGCAATCTAGCGTTTCAGTAACGATATATTAGTTAATAATTATTAGATTATTTTATTACTATTTTGATTAAAATTTTGTATTCTATCATATAAGAATATTATACATGAACATGCCACGTAATGTAATTGTGGGTAAAAATTCTTTCGAAATCTTTTTGTTCGTCGCTTGCCATATACCAATTAATATTCAAAGTATATGTATTTTAATCCAGTTCTGAAGAATACATTGTGAGAATATTAAATAAATGCTAAAAAAATATTAAGTTTTTTTATTCATGGCAATTTCATTGTATAGAGGGGACCTGATGGCCGAGTGGCTAGCACTCTGGGGCTCGGTACCACAGGTTTCGCGTTCGAGTCTCGGCGGTGCCATGGATCTTTGAGTGGTTCGGAATCCACTTTAAACTGTAGGTCCCGGTCTAACAGGATCGTAGAGCGTTACGGGGGAATTGCGTCCGTAGCTTGTCTTCAAGCTATACGCACCTCGTGGGTAGTGCTAAGTGAGTAACATCAGTGCAGCGCTTGCCTTAAGGCATAAAAGACAACTGTTTAAGTGTTTGCCAGCTGTATTAGAAAAAAAATTGATTCTCTAGACTTTAATAAAATAAGTTTTTTTTTGCACCACAGATGGAGTAATCGAAATAATGGAGTAATTTGTATTTTAAATTAATAAAATGGAAATTGTAATGACTTATTTTAATTATTTTTAATCAGAACGATTCTTTGCTATCTAACTTTACAGTCATGATATATTATTGAATAATTATTAGATTATTTTATTACTTTTACGTTTAAAATTTTATATTCTATCATATACGAATATTATACGTGTTCAGAAAATTTGTATAAGGCTGTAGAAAAATTGTTAATGCGTTTCGGGAAGAAAAAATTAAAAGGTATAAAATAATTCAATAATATAACAAGCTTGTTAATTCAGCGTCACAACATCAATTCAATGATATAAATAAGAATTAAAGATTTGTCACGAATTCAAGCCTTTAATTAAATTATTTAAATTCGATGGCTTCAAAAAACTTTTTCAAGGTCATCACTCTGGTGGCGTTGTAGGACGTTCAAGTAGGTGTGACACTGTTAATTCGCAGAATATGTAAATATGCAAATATTGTTGTATTAGTATTATAGCATTATATTTTCAGAACCTAATCATTAAGGGAACGTGCATTTTAGACATTCAAATCAATTTATTTTTCTTTGCAAATAATTGCATCTTTTATTGGATTATTTTTACTTTTGCAAAGAAATGTATTTTTTTATTGTATTATTTTTACTTTTGTAAGGAATTGTATTTTTTTATTGTATTATTTTTACTTTTGCAAAGAAATGTATTTTTTTATTATATTATTTTTACTTTTGCAAAGAATTGCATTTTTTTATTGCATTATTTTTACTTTTACAAATAATTGCATTTTTTTATTGCATTATTTTTACTTTTGCAAATAATTACATTTTTTATTGCATTATTTTTACTTTTACCAATAATTGCATTATTCTTACTTTTGCAAATAATTGTCTTGAGAACTACAGCTCTTGCTAATTTAGACTTTTTTAAACATTTGAAAAATGTAAGCAAACAAAATTTTCATGAATGCGATTTGTTGGTTTAAAAATTGTGACCAATATATTATTTGTCTTATTGTATTGTAAAAAAAATAATAGAAGACATTTATTTTAACGAATCATAGTTCGTAACTATTCATTTGCAGAAATCGAAGGATAAGAAATAAATTGTTTCAACTGTTGACCATTTTCGGACGTTATCAGATTTAATTTTAGTAATAGTTTTCAATATAAATCGATAAGAAGTCTCTGTATTTCTGGATTGGTGGGTTGGAATGTCAAACGAGGTTAGGTTGCAATTCTTTCGGAGGTAGAAGTTATAGGTTTAATTCTAATCAGTTTAATTAAACTTATCAGTAAGACATTTTATTTATTTGTAGGCGTGCATTCTTCACTCCTTCTTTTCCTCTTAATCTAAATTTCCACCGGATACTACAATATCATGTCACAGAACGTCAATTTTCAATTCATGGTGTTCTACGATGTGAGATTTTATTATCCGGTGGAAACTCACCTTTATGGATACACTGCTGTCCGTGATGTATCCTGGGTAATGTTGAATTCTTTAGAAATTTGCCATAAAACTGAAGAATAAGGGCAAATAAATTATTTAAAAAATATCACCATGTTGCGATTGTTTGGTTTATCAAAAATGTAACTATTTTAGATATCAAGTTAAAACTGGAAATTTACTTTATTATGTAACACATTTCGTTTGTAAAAGTAACAATATCATTTATTGAGAAATTACTTTAGATTAAGTATCTTCTTCTTCAGTGGTGCAACAGCCCCATGGTAGGCCAAGGCCTATTTGTCAGATTTCGACACAGGAGATGTTTTCTTTTTACGGGGTTGAGTTGTCAGCTCTAAATCCTATAGTCATATTAGACCGGGACCTGCAGTTTAAAGTGGATTCCGAACCATTACAAACACCCATGACACCTGCCGGGACTCGAACCCAAAACCTGTTGCACCGAGCCCCAGAGTCGCTCGGCCATTAGGCCTCTAACCATCTTCTAGAAATACGTATTCAATGTTCTAAAATAATTAGAATATACAAAAAGTTTGTTTCTAATAAGCTCTAAAACAGGCTAATTACAATGTAATTTATACGGAGGTATCTTGTTAATAAGTTATAAATAATAGTGATCTCAATATAAAGCTGGATTTTACATTTGAAAAAAAATAATGCAATTAACTTGTACTTCTTTAATAAATCATCCATGGGAAAAATTGGATGTTGAATATTTTGAATACGAAAATTTCTAAAATTGGTTACTTGGATTTAAAATTTCCTTCTATAAATAATTTTTACTATAGAAAAGAATTGACAGAATTTTGAACAAAACAAAAACTATAACAAATTAAAATACGACCCATTTTACAGTATTACTCAGCCGTATAACTTATGAGTTAAATCGATAATAAAATAGCTTCAAATGATTGCTTCTGGCATATTCATATCTACTCTTGAAAATTGGAGGATTTTACATACCTGACCTAGGCTTTAATCCCTCTATTTGTCCAATTGACTCTTTATCATCCAAAGGAACTGCCTTGAATCCTCCATTGCGTGTACTTATAGTACTTTTCCATGCTAGCTTGCGACTAACGCCACTTTTAGCCCGAATTTTAATATTTATTTAATAACAAAAAGTTCAACAAAGGAAAATATTTTGTGTCTATCAATTAAATAATGTAACATTAAATACAAACTTACTTTGTTTACTCTTTTTACAACAGTATCTTTTTTGGATATTGTTATAAAAAGATTTTTTGTTATAAAAAGCTAAAGAAATTTTGGATAACAATAGAGAGTTTTTGCATACCGTACGTTAGTTACCGTAGGAATTCCGTTAGCTTTTTCTCCCTACCGCGCATGCTCATAGGAAACATAATTTCCTATGAGCATGCGCGCTAGGGAGAAAAAGCTATCGGACATCCTACGGTAACTAACGTACGGTATGCAAAAACTCTCTAATATCGTTTTTTGACTTCGTTATCCAATGGAACAACTGCGAGGTCCCTTAAGCTTTTCTGTTAAAACTCAAGTATTAAACAACTCAAAAACGTATGTGCATGACAAGTATTAATTTGAAAGCTCTAAAAGGCGAGAAAGAGACTCATTTTTCCACATTATACTGGTTCGATCCCTTAATACATCACCCACGAATAAACAAAATGTCATTTATAGTTTTTCAAAATTTCCTAGAATTTTTAACTATTGAAGAAAGGCGGGTAAAAATTGATCTATGTGTATTAAGGTAAAATTATTCTTTTTATATAAATATGTGTGTGTATTCTGAAGTTAATTCGCTCTTCGGATCTTGAATTAGTTATGTACTTGATAACTCTTTTTTAGTTGAATTGACTTAGGGACTCATGGAAATTTATACATAGTGATTGCTAATTTATGATTGTGTTTCTCAGAAGTCCCTTACACACTCTCATTATATATATATATAAATATTCTTCTTCTTTTGGCACAACAGCCCCATGGTGGGCCAAATCCGTCTGCCTACTGGCAGATTTCGAGAAAGGAGATGTTTTCTTTTTACAGAGTAGGGTTGTCAGCCCTACGCCTAAACGCTCTACAGTCATATTATACCGGGACTTACGGTTTAAATTGGATTCCGAACCACTTCAAGCATCCATGGCATCGTCGAGACTCGCCCCCGAAACTTGTAGTACCGAACGCTGGTTTACTCGCCCATCAGGTTCATATATATATATACATATAATTTCCCAAAATTAACAAGCAATCGGGTTAATTAAATTATATTAAAGTTTAAAACACTTATTAGCACATAAGTATTGCCTTATCATTCTCCATTTGACAAATATATTATTTCCTTATTGTATTGCTATTAAAAAGTGCTGTTAACAGCATTTTATTTCTTTGAAATTTTAAGCAATTGATTTCAAATGAGGATTTTGTTTCTCTTCATGTGGATAGAGAAACAAAACTATTTAATGTGTGAATAATACTTCTGTCTTTAAAAGTAGTTGTTGCGTAAGTCTACATGAGAAAAGTAGTGCTCCAAAACAAATTCAGTTTGGGCGTTGAATTTCATCATATGATTGTTATTTTGAAGATCTTTTATGCAAACTTTGGTTGGGTTAGATCATGACCTTACAAATGAATACAGATTCAACAATCAATAAACATTTGCGAAGAAGATTTGCGTAGTGCATCAGTTGCAAATAAGGTAGACTACGCACGTGACATGAAGAAATTATACACGTGGGATTTGATTTGTCACACTTTTATGTTTATATACTGACACGAAAATGTCTTCGGCATTCAAATCAAATTGCAATTTTAACTGCCGATAAGTAATAAAAATATATCTTAAGATTTTATTAACTAAAAACAGATAAAAGAGAATGTTTGAAGTATTTAATGTAATAAAATGTTTCAAATAAATTGAATCAAATGTATGCCAGTTAATAACGCATCTGTTTTCTTTTGGGTTTAATTTAAATTCTTAATTTCCCATAAATGTATGATTATAAATCAAACACTTTTTTGGGATTATTTTTCATAAAAGGGAATGATTTAAGGTGTATTATGATTGTCTTCTGGCTATATATGGTTTATTACCCATTTGATATGTATATATATATATATCTGTATTAATTTTTAATATTATTTTTTTTTCTTAGTTCAAAAAGTTGAACTGAATTCTGAGTTATTAATAAAAATCTAACTTTGAGATTTTTAAATTGCTATTACCGTTTAAATTTACCCATTTAGCGAGAGTCTAATATGAAACATTTTCAGACATATAGTTTTGACAGCCACATATGACTTCGCAATTGTTGCAGGATCTTGTACAGGATCTTGTTAAAAGAATCCATGCTCGTACAAGATCTTGTAGGATCTTGTACATGAATGGATATTTCGATCACACTTTAAATATATTCCATGTGATCATGTTTGGCTAATTCTTTGGATCAATTAGTAACAGTCATAACTCGATGATATGGTAGAAATTCTGTTCTACAATTATTATGGTATAGGAAATTCAAGAAGGGTAACAGATTGTCACCAACTGAAGATAGCTCTTCTCTGTCAAAGATAGGTTTAATGTGAACAGAGGATCCAAACCATGATGTTTAAAACTATTGCGAAACCTCCACCAGCTTTCATAACGTCGTGACATATCGAGTTCGTGGTTTAGCGGAGTCTACCCACTCTCGAAGTCTACTATCAGCTCGAACAATCTGGAATCTTGACTCATCGGGCCAAACTTTCTTTTTTACATTTATTGAGTGTGTCAGTGTATTTACGAACTCAAGAAAGATTATGCTTTTCATGGCATGCTATTAGTAAATACTTTGTCTGTCTTCTGCTGCCACGCTCCATCAAATCTAAATTTTGTTCCACTGATAGTGTTTCATATGATACATTTCTATACATTGCTCATTTATTGTGAATGTTATTTCATTCAGTTTCGTTTATTTGTAAGCAAGGGCAATTCTGCTTCGACGTCGCTGGTTGTTATCATATAACAGACGTGGTTAGTCAGCGGGACGAGAACTAATGTTTATAATGAGGAATTCTCGGTAGATCATTGGCATTGTGGATAGAAAAATGTTGAACGACTGAAAACTACCAACCACGCTCGTCTCTGATAAATTCGAGTCAAGCTATATGATGTTTATAAGTGTCCAATAAAAACTATTAATAATAGTCTACCTATTTATGCATCTTTTATGAGGTATTAACACTGCGCATACTACTGTTTATGCACTTCAGTGTGCATATAAGCATTTGTATGTCTATTTACAGAAACTTGTAAAAACTATTGTTCCGATAGTACACAAATATAGAACATATTCGAGTTAAGGATGTTGTAGTAATTTTAGTTTCATCTTCACTTTAGATCAGGCAATAATGTATCTATGTACCTATTTATATTCTTCTTACAATATTAAACTTATGTTGACATTATATGTTAAAGCTTCCTATACTATATTGCGTCATTAAGTGCCATTTACCAAGAAACGTAACTTCCTCGTGTGATATTAATGCTGGATTAAGTTTTTTAATTGATTTTTCACTACAAAAAATAAATCATTCCAAATTTTTTTTTTTATTTTATTTATTTATTTATTTATTTTTAATTTTATGAATCAGTGGAAAAATTACTTTTTCCGATTTAGGAAATGATAAACTGAAGCAGGAAAATCATTATTTTCCTTTTTTTTTTTTAACATAACAACCTAATCCAGCATAAATATCCCACGATCAGGTTACATTTCTTGGTAAATGGCACTTATTAAATCAGATGCAATATCGTATAGGAAGGTTTAGCATAAGACGTTTTTTGTGCCATGTCACAAACAAATTTCGGTGGGCCTTTTTTTTTCCTGCTGAGAAAATGGTAACATGTAGCAATTATCTGGATATATTGCTAATATAATTATTTTCACAACTGTATGAAGACTGTAAGAATTTTGTGTTTCAACAAGATCGAACTCCATTCTATTGGGATTTAGATTTTCCTAGTTAATTAAACTAGGTTTGGTTTGTCTCTCTACGGTCATCTTGTGCACACGAGGGCTAAACAGACCGGGACCAATAGTTTAAAGTGGATTCGGAATCACTAACAATATCCATGCCACAGCCAGGATTCAAACCTGAAGCTCGTGATACCAAAGGTCAGAGCGCTAGTCACTTGGCCACCAGTTTTCCCAACGCTAGATTGGAAGAGTAAGCGACGATAATTTACACTTATTCACGTAGCCACCAAGATATCCTAATCTTAAGCCATGTGATTTCTTTTTTATGGGGTTACATTATAGACTATCATTGACGCAAACGCTCATGAACCAAAAAAACGCATTAAAGGTGCATTAAGAACCGTTAACAGTGTAAAACAACAAAAGATGTTTCTCATGTTCACACAGCGAACATTTGTAATTAAAAAAAAAACTTGAAATGTTTTCCTTTATTTTCATGTATCGCTGATTATATTATGTGTGCGCGGATTTTAAAAATATAACTTTATAAAATCCGATCATTTATTTATGCTAATCCTGTACTTCTGTATAATACAAGATAACTTCCTAATACAAGATAAATCCTGTACTTCTGTAATAATAAAAGATTTCTGCAATTTTTTTGGACGCTAGTTTAACCACTAAACTGCTCCTATAAAATAAATTGCAGTGTTTGTAAAAGAGAAAAAATTAAACATTTTCCAGATACGTGAAAAAATACAAAATAACTTGTATGCATTTAAATGCAATTAAACATAACAAATATTTTATTTGATCATTAACAAATTTGAAATATTTTACTCTTGAGTGAAATATAATTTTGATTTTATAAGCAACAAAAATTTTTTTTCTCAGTGTCCAAAAAGTTTATAGTAATTCTAAGTTATTTTTTTTTCTTTCTAATGCAGCTGGCAAACACAGACAGCTTGGTCTTGGATGCCTTAAGGCAAGTGCTGCACAGACGTACTCACTTTGCATTACCCAGGGGGCGCGTGTAACTTGAAGATAAACCACGGACGCGGAGTAACAATGCTCCCGCAACGCTCTACGATCCTATTAGACCGGGACCTACTTTTTAAAGTGGATTCCGAACCACTACAAACAACCATGGCACCGCCAGGACTCGAACCCGAAACCTGTGGTACGGAGCGCCAGAGCGCTAGCCACTCGGCCATTCAGGCCCAAATTCTAAGTTATTGAGCGATAATTAATCATAGGCATGTGCAAGTTGACTTGGTTGACAAGAACAGGGAAAGTGATGTTTTTGTATCTTTCAATTTCTCTATCATGTAAAAAATCCCTCCCCATTTTAAATTGTTTTCAACCAATACTAGAGGTGACACATCTTCTGATAGAGTAGGCGTCTGATATTTTGGACTTCCCCTTTCCCCCTTCTGAATACCACACACCGCCGAAACTGCTTCCTTACTTCTGGCACAACTCTTTCAAGGTCACCCGTTTTATCTCTTTCCATTCGTCTTTTTCTTTCTTTCTTTTTTTCGCAGGCCATCTGACAGAGAAATCATTTTTTTCACGCTCTTCGATTTTTTTCCCCACAAATCTGGAATCTGGTGCATATCGTAGAAAACCAAAAAAATGTTTGGTGAATTTTTTCCAAGACTTCAGTTGCGTTTTTGCAGTGAAATATCGAGAAAAGAGTGTTACATTTTTACTACTATTACTGCATCGACCAGACAGATTCCACCCCATCATGACTAGACGCCGAACAAATTTTTTTGATCTCATGTTACAAAAAAAAAAAATTTTTTTTTTTTTTTTTTTTTTTTTTTTTTTTGTAAAGAAAGTGGTTTAACAGCACTTGCGTTTTCAAATTTATTTCTTTTGATTTCAACATTCTCCAGTCGTAACGTTGTAGAATCAGTTCAATAGTTTCTAAACTATAATTTCAACATTATATCCGTATAATCGGTACACACAAATTTCACCATGACGTGCTTATATAGTGTTATTCAAATGTACTCCATTATTTATGTATGTTTTCCATTTAAATCTCCTATTTTTACTTTTTCTAAAACACAAGTTCTAGAAACAAAGTTTTTAAACATAACTTCAATAAATAACGATGAAAAATTAAAGTTTTGATGAAAGTAATTTTTAATTAACACTACAAAAATTTGTGGCTGAAATTGTTTTTTCGGTTTATTTCCTACAATTCGAAATTGACTTGGTTCTAACTCGAACTTTTGTTATTATTTTGGGATAAAAATGTAGAATATTTGTAATTTGTATTTTTGAAGCCAAAAAATGAAATGATTTCGTGCTGAAATCTCCTGAAGCTCCTTTTTAGATAAGAAGATGTTAAATTTTTTAACGTGTGAATTTCTTCATAAAATAATTTGGTATATATTCTGTACATTTTCCTATATGCATCTGCATTGTACATTCTGTAATTTTATATAATTAATTATTTTTCCTCGATTCTGAAAGCAGTGGCAGCAAAACGTGGTTTTGAGCCTAAATCCTCCAAGTCTTATATGTTAGTAGAACATGTAACTACTGGCTCACGAATTAGACAGAATATATGTATGTGGGTTACATTTGGAATTTAATATCTATTCAATTTTTCTATGTTATCTATTATTTAGATTTGTAATTTTCAGATAAAATGAATATATAATGGGAAGCTTCCTTCATTATTTTTAGTATTTTATGTTGGACCTTCATTATATATATATATATATATATATATATATGCAGTTTTTAAGAATAAAATAAATTATTATTATTATTGTATTTAATAGAGATTGACGCTGTTAGTTTAACGAGCTCAATTAAATAGCTATGCTCACAGAAAAATAATTAATTTAAAATTTAGGGTTAGCATTACTACAATAGTATGCAAACCACTCAATAAGCAAAATGGGTCTTTAATAATTTAAAGTACGAACGATTTGATCAGTTATTGCTTGATATCTTCATGGGTATGTAATTTAATTTTGAGTGCTAACGATTTGCTTTCCCATATAGTTTTGTTTGGAAGTGTAATTCGTTTTCCATTTGAAAACATCTCGCTGGCAAATAAATTTCGTTGCCTTTTTCCCTATTGCTATTAGTAACAAGGTGAAGTAATTAATATCACTTCTCTTTTAAAAACTGGGCGTAACTGAAATTTACCCACGAAGCTAAGGAGTGGCGTATCTCGAAAATTATTTAAAAAAAAACTAAAATGACAAAGTCATAACGGGTAAGGATGGTGAGCGTGTCCTTTAGTCAAACTGCAGGGTTTCCGCAGTAGTTTGCTATCCGTCGGAAACTACCCTGCGTCGGTGCAAAGGACATATCACCACCGATTAAACCTGAATGATAGCGATTCATAGTTGACTGACACAAAGAGAATTTCAGTATGTCAAAACTTGAGTGGGTTGCCGGTTTGGGCATAATTGATAAATGGGTGTGCTTGTTCGGATCCCGCTTAAAACTTAAGGAAGTATAGTCAGCGTTTATGTTAGTCAGTAATTTGACTGTTGTGTATTCATGGTCGAAAGGTTCAGATGAGAAATCAACGAGGTCAGTATCATTAATATCTTTTTTCATGATGGATTTCATTGTCCATTGAGGAAGAGATTGGAGATCGATTTCATGTAAGTAGTTTATCTTTAAGCTTTCACTTCAATATGCATGTATTTACAAGTTAATAAAATAAGAGATGCTGATATAAAGCAAAATAAAATATGATTCATTCATGTTTATCAAGCACTGTCGTATTCGATATATCTGATGTTAGAATTCATTTTAAACAACAGATATATTGCGTTATAAGAGTGTTTTATTTTCATGTTAGATACAAAACTAATTGTAAGTAGTTTGTTAGTTAGCAAAAGAAGAAAATTGCAACATACGCTTTCGTAGTACGCCACGAAAGAGTTATATGATAGTTACGAAATTTAGTATGTAAGTATTTTTCAATCCGAGATACAAATGATTAAATTTTGGAGACTAATAAAAGTAGTTAGAGCACCGCAATTGAATTTACAAGTTCAGGATAAGGAGAAATTTCTTGGAAGAAGAGAGGAGAAATTTTAATGTTAGGAAATAACTTCATTTCAAATTTGATCCATCTATTCGCTTTGACTGTACTAATACCTTGCATACCGGTTCGTGTATAATATGAGCACATGCCTCCGTTTGAAAGAAGACGTGCAATTAGTCTAAAGAAAGAGATGTGCTCATATGAAGGATCATTTGACACTGTTATCATTCGTTGATGTGGGAAGGAATAGTTAAACCATAATACTGTATTAAGAAGGCAGGCCAATCGCAGAACACAGCGGCCACATATACAAAACAAGACCAATAGCAGAACACAATAGCTACACACATAAAACAATGCTAATGGCAGAATAGTGTTAAGAAGGCAGCAGCCGACTTAGAGAGACGACTGAATATGAGGACACAGTAATCATCAGAACGGCTTTAACAGCAACTAGTTCGTCATTATTAAAGATCCGATGTGAAACCGGCACACCAATAACCACAAAAATCCATTGATATGCAACTCAGAGAATAAGAGCTGAGCCCATTATACCCCACTACCCCTCACCTATGCACATTTGCAATATTGATGGATTCGTTCCACCTGGAATCTCACTGGTTGGAGTAAAAAATTTTTCAGCCCACTATGAATTGAACAGCTATGATCAATGAAGACATGTCTGGAAAATGTCTGGAAAAGTGAGAGGCTAATTATTTCCCACCTCACAGCCCGACAACCGGTGGTTATGATCTGGAGTGCTATTTAATTTGAAAGCCCAATCCCTTTAGTTATCATCCGTGATACCCTTTAGCCCGGTAGTACATTTACGATAATCTAAGCCCTGTTGTGTTATCCTTTCTTTATTCGGAGTCGTGGCTTTCATTTCACCTGTATAATACCTGGCCACTGCAATAATTGACACTCATTGTCTTCGTGCTTGTCAAACGCTTCTCTGTCTAATTAATACATAGTCAGATATCTATTCATTATATTATATTTGTTTCTAATGAGAAGATGTTTAATCCCAACGGCCGTACCATGCTGAATATACCGGTTCTCGTTAGATCGCCGAAGTCAAGCATCATTGGGCGCGGTCAGTACTTGGGTGGGTGACCACCTGGGAGCACCTGAATGGCCGAGTGGGATGGAAATTTGGGACCTGAATGGCCGAGTGTCTAGCGCTCTGGCGCTCGGTGCCACAGGTTTCGGGTTCGAATCCCGGCGGTGCCATGGATGTTTGTAGTGGTTCGGAATCCACTTTAAACCGTAGGTCCCGGTCTCCTATGACTTTAAGAGCGTCACGGAGCAAAAGTCAGGCTTCTACCTACGGGTGCTCCATCACAACAGAAGCTGCTTCCTTCCCCTTCAATCATGAATACGTAAGGGCTCGTGGGCTTGGCCAGCCAAGTGGGATAAGAAACAACAAACAACAAAGATGTTTAATTTAAGAGAAGGGGTTATTTTCTCTGCAAACTAACCACAATGCGTCAATTTATGGACAGTCAGATCTTTTCCATTAAGAACCGAATACATGAGAATTATCGACGAGGAGTAATTTCCCAGAACATCAATAGATCAGCATGACTGATTTTTGCCTAGAATAATGCGATCGTTTACAACTCTTTCATACCGTTGAATGAGTTAATCAGCATAACATATTTTCAACATATTATAATATATAATGTAATAGCTAAAGATTAAATATATTCATCATGTTATTTTATAACAAAGACATTATTGAAAATGCCTCAAATATTTACTTAGTGGTATGTTAATTCAAGAATAAAACAGTTTTAATATATCAAATTCTAATGTTGCTTTTTGTAGAAGTAAAATTTCATATTTAATATGAAAAAAAAATGTTACATGTATTTTTGCAAAAATATCTTTGTTTTGTAAAATATTTTCATACGTTACCTATTTCAAATATATTTTATCCATTATTTAAAAAAAGAAATCTAGCAATTTTAAAATTTCGGGGCTTTGAAAAAAAAATGTCAAATTGAGAATTTAATTTTACGCTTTTATTTCATTGTTAATGCTCTTTTTTCGTTGACTTGTTTTTATTGATAAAAATTTCTGTTCACGTTATTAGCTATTTAGAAACAAAGTATTGAAAAATGTTTTTTTTTCAATGTTTCATATTTAAATGTTTAATTCTAGAGATTTTTTTATTCTTTAAATTTTCGTTTTTGTTTCATTTGAAATTATAGTTTTCATTTTTTTCGCCTCTTTATATGATTAATATTTATAAAATGGGCATTCGACTATTGTTTTTAAAATTGGATTGGATAGAGAATTTTAGCATTTCGTTACAATGACACTGACTTTTCGCGTTAAATCTGTTGATTGAGAACGACAATCTAGCGTTTTAAATTAAGTAAATGTATGTCTAATGTATGGAAAAAGATATTTAAAATATGGAATTAGCGTCATTATAACGTCATGCTGAAATTTTCTAAGGTGAAACACTTTTGAAACTTTTATTTGACAAGAACTTATGAGATGCAATTTTTAGAACTATAAAATTCATCGCGTCTAATCTTTTAATTTTATGCATTAACTGACCTGGCGGCTTGATAGTCAATTGGCTAACGCTCTGGTCTTTGGCACCACAAGCTTCAAATTTTAATCCTGGCGGTGGCATGGATGTTTGTTAGTGGTTCGAAAACCACGTTACATTGTGGGTCCCGATCTAATTTTCTTAAGTGTGCAAAAAATGACCATAGAGCGACAAACCAAACCAAACCTTTAACTGACCAATAAAAACATTATAACGCTGTACTTCAGATAAGGTTTACACAATCTATTATTAAAGTTCATCTAAAGTTCCACCATTAAATTTTATAAAGAGATTTTATTGTTGTTTTGGCGTATATATGTAAAATAAATAGTATAAAGGCGGATGTATAGTAAATTATATTTTAACCCACAATATGCAACGCTACGCTATTATTAACACGCCGAATGCCTGCTACTCTATATCCAACAATTCAATCCAATATTAAACGAACATATAAAGGATTAATAACGTCTTTTAGACCGAGAACACTTAATGTTTTTTTTTTTCCTTTGGTTTTCTAGAATTCCTTTAAAATACTTTAATTACTCAATACAGAGTTTTTATATCCGTAACAGTATCACTAACTTTTAAATCTACTGTTTTATCTATTGAATTGCGAATGCTAGTTTGGTGTTTGCTGTCATGTGAGAGTATGTTTAGTGAAAAACAATATAGTTAAAGTGTAGCATTAAAACCACTGTAACAGCATACAGAAATGTCTGAAGTGATAAAAAAAAATCTAAAAATCTTTAGTATTATAGCATTTTTACACGATCTTGTCGAATTTCACAAATCTTAATCTATTACTCTAAGCATCTTTTTATTTCCCTCGCGGTGTCTATTTTCTGTGGGGTACAAACACTCACTCAGTGAAAAACAAAGTCCCCTCTGTGTTGCTTCCGTTTCACTGACACGTCCTGTTTCCCGCCCCTACACATATATAAAAAAAACAACTAACGGATTCAAAACGATCGTCGTTAGAAGAGCTGTTTCATTTAGCCATGAAAGGGCAAAAATAAAAATACAAGCGGCGCAGTCTATTAGACAAAAACTTAATTGTTTTTACATAACGTCGGATGCCTTGAAAAGCCGCGAAAAAATTGCGAGTGGATTTTTTTTTTGCCTTGGTGTTTGATTTTCTGGGAGCTAGAGATCTTCTGCCAGGTGAACAAACATTTATCACTGGGAGATGAACTTTAATGATTGATTTCGTTGAAATTCTTTCGCTAAGATACTGGATTAGACGCTTCTATTGGACTGTGAAAGGAAAAGTTACTGATTATTGGAAGAGATGAACCTTTCTTAACTGAAATTTGGAGAAATCTACCAGAAAATTGTTTTGTATGGCAGGTGAATTTTATTTCGTTTATTGTAAGTTTACTTAACTTTTTTATACGTTCTTTATTATTTACAATAGAAAACATTTTTTCCTAAAATTGTTAATGGATGAATTGTTCCGAAAAAGTTCCAATAAAAGGTCATTTTTTTTCCATTAAAGTGTTCTTAACCGTTAGCTTAAAGTTTTTATTACCGGATAGATTTATAAATATAGATAAAAAAAATATGTGATATTTCATAGAAGCCAAATTGAATCTGGCCATTGGATCTTGCTCATGAGTAGTCGATTACGTTAACGCATAAATAAGAATTTTTGAATTCCATTTTTGTGATGCTGAAACTAAATTTTAAATCCTACCCCTTATTTTGCACATTTTTATTTAATTTAACTACAAGATTTAACGTGAGGAGTTAGCATTAAGTAGTTTAAGCTATAAATTCGAAAAAATTTAGAAGTTTGAACCTAATCACTGAACCATATAACACTAAATGTTATACGAACATCAAAAGAAAATATAACATAAAACTGAAATATACTGGAATAAATAACCATAAAACTGAAATATACTGGAATATAAATAACCATTAAACTGAAATATATTGGAATATAAATAACCATTAAACTGAAATATATTGAAATATAAATAACCATTAAACTGAAATATACTGAAATATAAATAACAATTAAACTGAAATATATTGACCTATAGATAACCATAAAACTAAAATATACTGAAATATAGATAACCATAAAACTAAAATATACTGAAATATAGATAACTATAAAACTAAAATATACTGAAATATAAATAACTATAAAACTAAAATATACTGAAATATAAATAACTATAAAACTAAAATATACTGAAATATAAATAACCATAAAACTGAAATATAAATAACCATTGAACGGAAAAATATATAACTATTAAACTGAAATACAAATAACCATTAAACTGAAATACAAATAACCATTAAACTGAAATACAAATAACCATTAAACTGAAATAACCATAACTGTATAAATAACGGTAAAACTGTTTAATTTTTTTTGATGAAATTAATGAACTTAATTTTTGTTTTCAGATTTTGGGCCATATGCCGCGCTTTATGCGGCATTTGGAGTCAGTTTCCATTATAAGATGCTCCATTTGGAGTTTTGTTTGGTTCGAAGCGCTACTCATTTGTTTTCAAAAGGAAATTTTTAGGTAAGATTTATATACATATCTTTATTTAAATGATAAAAAGATTTTTAACTAAAGGTAATTGATTTCAAACTATAGTTGTTTAAGAAACATTAATTAACCGTTTAATTTCTCGTTAGTACACATTGATCATTTAAGAAATAAATAAAAAAAATGTACTTAAAATTAAATTTTTATTTAGATTTATAGATATATTTTATAAAATATACATACGTATATAAAATAAATTGAATACAGTTACCTTCAAACATTTATGTAAGAGGGTACGTACCTTTTCTAAAATATTTTATTTTAAAAAGAGTATATCGTAATATTTTGAAATAAAATTTGATTATTGTCGTTAGCTTATTAAAATTAAAAAATATATATATGTAAAAAAATTAAAAAAAATTGCACGTTAAAAGAAACTATTTTTATATTCTTTAAAGAATAAATAAATAAAAAAAAAATTAAAGAAAATTTCTTACAATCGTATGCAATTTATTCATTCATCAGTAATTGCACTAAGCTGAATGTTATCACATAATTGATGTCATTATTTTTAGCCATATTATAAAAATTTCAACTATATACAATTTTTTGTATGAATTAATAAATTATATAATGGGATTTTATATTAACAATTATTAATCAAATAAATGCAAATTTTATAATAATAATTTTTTCTTGCCTTTTAAAATCACGGAAAGCTACCAATAAAAAAATCATTTTTTTTACTTAGAATTAGAATTATAAAATTGGAAATTTAGAATTATAAAATTGAAATTTAGAATTATAAAATTGTAATTTAGAATTATAAAATTGTAATTTAGAATTATAAAATTGTAATTTAGAATTATAAAATTGTAAATTAGAATTATAAAATTGAAAATTAGAATTATAAAATTGAAAATTAGAACTATAAAATTCATTTCAACCCTACACAAATATAATTCTAAAAAATCTTCTCAAAATACGAAAGGAAAGAAAAATCGTTTAAAATAACACTTAAGCATTACAAATTGGATTGGAACTTCTAACACGATTAAGTCATTAAGAACTAGATAATCAAAAAAGATTTTTCATTAAAGAAGCTTTTGGCCATCTGTCAACGGATTTGGCGTTAGTGAGAACTTTTCTCTAATCCCAATTAAATTTGTTTTTTATTCCACTTGGTTGAAACATGCAATTTGTCTAAGCAAAAGAGCCGACAAAAGATAAATTGAAATGGCGCATGTGTCTCGTGCATGTGTCTCACACATGTGTTGATAACCACCAACTTATTTTCTTTCATCGGGTGAATTTTCATGAGTCGGTATTTTCATTTCTGGTGTTCATAAGTGATTTCTCATCTTCTTTACCACTGAAGCTATCGTTCTTCTTTTTTTAAGTTTGAATAAAGAACTTCAAGATGCATTGGCATAAACAGTTTAAAATACTTGAACACTCCATAAGACAATGCCGCCTTTTCATCATATGTGACACTTCTAGATTTATTGCCCGAAAAAACTCGAGTTAGATTTTATACAGAACAAAATTACGCCAGATGTTCTAGACTGAAAGTGTTTTTATCAGTTTTATACTTTTTTGTTATTAAATGTTACGTTTGAAGTTGCGAATCAGATATAAAAAGAAACCAAAATTAATGATGGTTTGAAAAAATTATCTATAAATTTGCTTCGCATTTCTTTATTTATGTAGAATGAAATATTTTTGTCAAGTAAAACACTTATGTTAAGGGTTAAAACATTGATAACGGTTATTAAGAAATTATTAGAGTTGATTAATCATTTCCTTGTTGAAAACATGATACATTGTTTTATCAAGTAATATTATGGTTCGACTCGTGGCAGAGTAATAATGATCACACATCTAAGTTCAGGAGAGCAGAAATTCAGCTCCATTGTGCAGAGTGCAATACAGACATTTCTTTCAGAAACGAAAAGATTCGATAGTGATTGTGACAGTGTGTGTAAAGAACCTCAAATCTATAGTCAAGGAGTGGGAATTTTTCAGATTTTATCCAACATGATTCGCAAATGCAACACAATTCTCCTGCAAGGCTCTCCCTTTCTCCTTCTTTGACATACATAAAGTGGACTATTCATGGCATACATAAAAAACCCACAAGATTCGTGGAGTATTAACAAAAAATGACATTATTTTTATCATCTCTTTTTAATATCTCCTAATTTTTAGTTTTATGGCATATTATATATAATAATGCTTTATAAATAGGACAAATGATAGAAATAGTTGGGCAATGATGCCCAAGTGACTAATGCTCTGGCTGTCGGTACCACAGATTTCGGATTTTAGTTCCGGCTGTACCATGGATGCTTGTAGTGGTTCGAGATTCACTTTAAACCGTAGGTCCCTGTCTAATATGACTATAGAGAGTTGGGCGAAGGGCTGACAAGCCTACTCCGTAAAAAGAAAACTACATCTCATGTTTTGAAATCTGCTAGTAGGCAGAAGGCCTTGACTCACCATAGGGTGGTCGCTTCATGGACGAAGATAGAAAAAGTTACGCAAAAAAATGAGTCTAAAAAGCTTTATTCTAAAAAGCGCTACATATTTATATTTGATTTAATGAGCCTCTATATATTAAATAGCTTTATTATCCATCAGAATAAATGAAATTTAAAACCCGGCCCTTGGTAACATGCGAAGCTAGTGTGCTTGAAGGCATTAGATTCATATCTACTGGCATCTTCAGCTAAAGCTAGTGCTTTCAGAACGGAAGGGACTCGATGGCGATTGTGATAATATGTATAAGCATCTAGCATACATTTAGGCTATGTGGTGATAGTTCACCGGGTTTCTACTATTCTACATGTAAATACGGGGCAGTTACCCCCAAGAGTCCCCCCCCCCTCCCCCCGGAAGTTAATGCCATTTCTTCATCACTAATCTGGAAGCTGTTAGGGCATGCATAAGTAGAATATGAAGCTCATCGATGTGTCAAAGAAAAGAAATGAAATTAAAAAGTCCAAGAATTTAAAGTGCGTGCGGCTTTGAATGGAGCCTTGCCTTTGAATCACTGCCCTTGATTGGAGTAAAAATTGAATAGATCTATAAAATCTTTCCAGTTTGGTTTATCAATAAAATGAAACATGTGTGTGTATGGATGTTAATACGATGTAAAAAAGTATAGGGTAGTATGTAATGTATATGACACTGCTTCCCAACCCAAAAGCGAAGACAAAGTATTTATGTGGTATGCAGGTTGGGCAACCAGATTGTAATTGGGTGTGATTGGGTTGAGATACTTGAGGCACAAGTTGGAGAACTCACAGCTTTATTTACACATGCATACAATTAGAGACATACAAAAATCAACACATTTAAAGACATATAATTATAGATTCGTGGAAGGATTCCACATCTAAACCGAAAACCCTATACTCAGCTACGCGAAGGATGCACGAAATATACCTCTTCTCCGGGTGAAAGTCTGTAGGCCAACTGACCATTTCTCCTGAACGCCACAGGTGGTGCTCTTGCCAGTCCGTAGGAGGAAACATGGTTACATTAACATTTATATTGCTCGACATTGTTTAAGCTGGATTTTTATCGTGTATTTACTAATTAAGTTAAGGGGTTATTACACATTTACGTAATTTTTATTAGCCAGATCATGATTGCAATCAGGTGTAAGGTTATAACGAGGGGTTGTCATGGCCCTATATAAGATTATATTTACGTAATCAAGCAATTAGTTTGCATATTTAATAATTAAAGTAAGTTAAAAAAGTAAAGTAAAGTAATAATTACATATGTTAACTTAAATTATTTTAAGTTAACATATGCAATTTCTATAAATTTTATTTTAATAAAATTATAAATGCTGTGTGTAATATTTTTTTGATCCAATTTTCTATGACTATGTTTCAATATCACGTCATTAAAAAGTAAGCTATTATTTATACACTGAATAAGATTTAACTTACCAATTTTATACTACGAATTTGTAGTACTGCTGTTCTAACGTTCAGTAAATCTACTACTTTCAGTAAAAAAATCTTGAAATTCATCTTAAATGAATTTGTATTATTTATTTTTTTAAACAATTTCTCTCGTCTTAAATATATTCGGGAAGTTTTAATAAATAATGTTACTATGATCAGATTTGATAAACTAATAAATATGGTTTGATTAAAAAGATTACTTGGAGGAAAATATTGTTCTGGAAAATAAAAATAAAAAAAAAAAAAAAACAGTTGAACTTTTTAAATCGTAGTATTGTACTTGGAATTCACTGTTCTTCTGCTTTCTGCAACCATAGAAATAAAAATACAATTCTTATAGAAAACGTACTTGATATTTGCTTCAGAAAATGTTTTTCCCACTTTGTGTGATTGGTCGAGTTTGAGTTTCATCACTGCAACCTATAAAGCTGTGTGAAGTAGTGTAACTAGTATGTTTCACCACACTTTATAGATGATATTAAGATCCTTCTCCTTCAAACATTTGTTTTGTTGGAAGACATTTTATAATGATAAAACAGCCACAAAATGCAAATAGAGTTTTTCAAGGTGAAAGTAAAAGATTTTTATACTTGAATTAATATTTTTCAATCACGAAATAAATGAATTACATTGATAGTGGAATATATTAAAAAGGTAAGTTTCTTTATTATATTTCCTTTATAAACTTAGATGATGAAATTGTATTTATATGATAGCAGCTCTCATGAGGGGGCCTATAGTTCGGTACCACAGGTATCGGGTTCATAAAGTTTGAGTGGTTCGGAATACTTTAAACCGTAGGTCCTGGTCCTAATAGGTTAGCGCTGCGGGGGCATCCGTGGCTTATTCTATCATCGGTGAAGCCTTTATGGCGAAAGATCATTCTATTTGCCAGCTGCATCAGAAGAAAAAAAAAAAAAAACTGTAGTCTTTGATCTATTAATTCATTTATTCATCTTGCTTTTAATAGAACTCTTGAACTTTGAATTCTTTACGTTTAATATATCATGATAATTTCAAAATTTTTTGTCTTGTTTGTTTAATAACATAACATGACGTAGGGCTGATTGCTGGTCGGTTACATGACGTAACTTTTATAACATGTAGAATACAGCGTTATGAATAATGAATAATTTGAAGGATGTGGAGTGGGTGCTGTAATTTACATGTCTTCAGGACCATTGCTTGTAATTTCAGCAATGAAGTAAATTTATTCATCTCATCCTTCATTTTGAATTCTTGGGGAAGCATCAATCATTTTTAATACTTTAGAATTTGAAAAGGATCTTTTGCAATTTTCAATCGTAGCTATGATATTTTTCTAAAACGTGAAGTACAAATTAATGCTTGAGTTAGTGTGTAGGAAATAAAGAGCATCAACTGTAGACAGAAAAGGGATTGACGAAGGTGTTATAATAACAGACAGCATGATTAAAAACTAAATTAACAGCGTGATAAAAATTTCAAGGTTGAGGTTTCTCAAGACGTGTAAGATGTGGACCTGTTGCCCAAAAAGATTTGGACAAATTTTTTAATCATATTTTTCGTCCATCTGAATTTATTGCTAGCGATTTTTTAAATTGAAATATTGGTAATTAAACTTAATATGAATTATTTTGAATACAGAGTGTTAGTTCAATAATCATTTGAGAAACTTGCACACAGTTTGTAAAAATAGATGAAGACTGCTGAGGGCTGTCTTGACGATTCAGCATACTAGATTGTCTTGACCATTGATTATTAGCCGGGGATTTTTTCAACTTGGCAGATTCACTCTCTACAACTGACAAACGTACAGTCTGTATTTTGTACTGGCATGTTGAACTCCTTATTACACATATATTTGTTTGGAAATAAAATTAATGTGGTCTAAAAGCTGTATAATAATTAATTAAATTAAAAAGTATTCAATGACTTGGTTAGCATTGGTTAGGGTCTCAGTGTGTATTTAAGGTGGTTCTAATTTGTTGTAAAAGCAGTCTGAAAACATGCAAGATAAAACATCTTTGAGAATATTCTTCTCATTAGGTCATAAGGTGGAAAGACAAAGGGCAAATAATTTTTTTTTCTATTCAACTGCTTAATATTTCATACTTAACGGACTGTTTGGAAATAATAATAATTGATAGAAATTTCTACAGTCTGAATTTAAAAACTGAACACTGATTTTAAAATAAATACTTTAAAAGCTACCTTTTTCTGTAGATTTTGATTTATTTTTCATCATTCTACCATCGATAAACATAAAAAAGCGAAGAAGGCACAGTACTCTGGTCTATGTCGTTGCCTTAATATGGGAAATTATCTCTGTGAAAAGATTTGCAGGTGAAATAAGGAGAAGAGTTGAGGGGTAGTGAATGAAATAAGGAAATAAAAGAATGAATGAATGGCGTAGACATTTTTTTTGAAATAGTACGATCATCATATACACTGGCCGTTTTGAAATCAATGTCTATAGGTTCTTCTGCAGTTATAATATGCTCCACTATCAATGATGTCACGCGTACTAAATGCGTCCGCTAAACTTCAACCCCGGTCCCTGTTACTCGCGTTATCTATATGTATATGACTTTTTGAATTCGTCTTGAATACTTTTGCCTTCTGCAATACGTTTCCTCGAATTTTGCTTCCACCTTTGCAGCATATAATTTCACATATTTTTGTATTTCACACTTATAAGCTTCGTTCATTATTGCTTTATTGTTATATTTAGTCAGATCTGTTCGAGACCTTTCAAATAAGCCCTTGATCACTCCCGCAACACGTCTGGATATCGAGATAGGACAGAGAAAACTCTGTGTGCGATGACGAATTCTAGGTCAACTTCTGTCCCGCTCCAGCGGCCTGATGGCCAATTAGCGAGCGCTGTGGTCTTTGGTACGACAGGCATTAGGTTCGAATGGTGGTGGTGGAATGGATGTTGTTTAGTGGTTCGGAATCCACGTTAAACTGTAGGTCCCGGTCTAATTAGCCTAAAGTGTGCAAAACAATGACTATAGCGTGACAATCCAAATCAAACTTTTTCCTCTCCCTGCTGCATTGAGAGCGGCTTCTCCCCTCCCACTCGAATCTTTAAATCTCCCTCTATACGATGATATATTTAGATTTTCCAAATTATTTACAATTTTTAAGTTATTAACATTTCAAACTGGACATAAAAACGTAACGCTCCAATCCTTAACGGGCTACCCATACCAATTTCATAGATATTTTCACATCAAAAATACAAAATTTACAAAATATGTTGAAGAAATCACTCACAAGTAATTAAAAAAATACTTATTGAACATTTAGCTGGTAAAAGTAAACAATTTGTAATGCATCACCTCTGTTGAATCCTTCTATGTTTCGTAACTTTTGAGATGTTATTATTTTAATAAGTTGCTTTACTCTTTCATGTTGTAACATAAAAACTTTTATGATAAACTTCAATTGACTGAATCATCCCTTCGATAATAACTAAATTTTTAACATTTTTTTAATATTTACTTGTATTATATCAAGATTAACTTCTTCCAAACATACCTGATGAAAATATTACTTAAAAATAATCTCTTCGTAACTCTACCAAAATGACGGAAGTAAATATCAATCAAATTTCTGGAAAGTCAATGTCTACTTCATAAATTGCAAATATTTTGAGTAAAAAAAATAATGTAACTCACATTCTCAAGGTTTAATCCGAGTGATTTTGAAGGATACAGCTGGCTATGTTTATTGTTCTGAACTGACTGGAAAATTTATTGCCGATGGTGACCAGAACTTCCTCTCTATAAATAACATGGTGAAATCGCACGATGACACTCACTGAAGTCACTCACTGAAATTGCGGAACGCAATCGTACAGATTCATTTTACTATCCTTTTGGTAGTTTTTATTAAAAATACTTCTTAATAAAACGAATCAATAATTACGAACCAGTTTCCATTAATGATGTGGAAGCATGTTTACTTTTTGGGTTATGCAAACTACGTATTTAATATATTATTCCTCTTTTAAGTCTCTGATTTATTCGCATTCATTTTACATTCTTTTGGTGGTTTCTATTAAAAAATACTTCTTAATAAAGCGAATCAATAATTATGAATACGTTTCCATTAATGATGTGGAAACATGTTTACATTTTTGGTTATACAAATTACATAGTTAATATCTTTTTCATCTTTTAAGTCTCTGATATGTCTATGTAGCAAATTTAAGATTTATTTAGCAGATCAAGATCAATACTCAATAAATGTTACTTTCACAACAGTAACATTTATTGGGTTGGCAAGACAGTACATTCCGTTTTCACCAAGTACTTAAATGGAGAAAACCGAAATTATTTTCTTGCCAGTTCATCATTTTGAAATCGACTTCTTTAACTTATAAAGAAAAAGCTGGGAATCTTCAGATTTTTATAAATTTCAAGTTTTCCCTTAAGTAATTTTTTTACATATAATGTTTTGGTTCAAAAGGTTTCTTTTTCCTAAAAGAATGTAAAGCAGCTTTTTTTCTGTTCGATATTTTGTAACAATTTTAATATCTTATTTTGAGAAAAAATTACTACTCGACTCTTAATGCTTTCTTGTATTTTTAATTACATCTTTTGAGACTAACTATGGCTTGTAGAAGAAATTACGGAAGCTCGTGATGAGGATTGATGAAGTTCATTACTTAAAACAATAAATTAGTTAAAATTTCACTAATTTTGTGCTTGAAAAAAAATCAAAATTTAATTTTCTTATACATTGCGGCTTAATATAAATCACTGAAAACTGACCAGGAAGCATTTTCTGTTCCAAATCTGTAGGAGAGTCGGAAAAATTATGTTTGTTACATCAGCTGTAATTTGGGAGATTAGAAATCTCTATTTAAATAAAAGCATAAAAGTTATGATGGCGGGCTGTAAGTTTTCCTCTGAATGTAGTTTAACATGAAATCGTAATTTTTCATACAACATTGAGATCTTTATGTGCTTATTTTATACATTTTTTAAAACTCCTGTAACATATATATATATATATATTTATATATATACGAAATAATTTTAAGGATGTTTTTCACTTTATTAAATATTAATATACAATTCCTACTTTTATTTTATGAGATCTTTTTAATTTCCTTCATTAACACTTCTTGAGCTGCTGCTAGCGGCCTGATGGCCAAGTGGCTAGCGCTCTGGTCTTTGGTATCACCGGCTTCAGGCTCGAATCCTGGCTGCGGCATGGATGTTTGTGAGTGTTTCGGAATCCACTTTAAACTGTAGGTCCCGGTCTGTTTAGCCCTCGTGTGCACAAGATGACCGCAGAGCGAAAAACCAAACCAATGTTGAGCTGCTGATGGATTTAAAGGAAAAGCGCATCATATAAAATAAATCAAAGATTATTATTCTATATTATTTAGGCTTATTTATTATTGTGGATATCTTAGATTGGGATCGGCTAGCTTGTCTTAACTCGAGAGTTAGTATTAGTTAGTGTAACTTCTCATCATGATCATTGGCTCAACAACCCCATGGTGGGCGAAGGCTGGCAGATTTCGAGGCAGGAGATGTTTTCTTTTTACGGGATAGGATTGCCAGCCCTACAGTCATATTAGACCGGGACCTACTATCTAAAGTGGATTCCGAATCCCTACAAACATCCATGACATCGCCGGGACTCGAAACCGAAACCTATGGCACTGAGTACCAATGCGCTGGTCACTCGGACCATCAGGCCCATTAACAACTTCTAGTCAGTCTCAAATTATGCAAAACAATTGCATCTGAACCAATATATTTAAATTTTATGTTGCAATAATAATATTAAACCCTCTTAGAAGACGTCCTCATCATACGTCGGTGGGGTGTTCTTAGCATACATAAGTGGAACACGAGGCCCACCGATTTTCCACACACAAATAACACTAAAAACAGATTGGAATATTCACCAATCGATTTTATATCATTTTACCAAATCTCAGTGGTTTCTTAAATTTAAACAACATATGAATATAACATCCATTTCTAATTGTGGGGTTATCGTTCAAAGCATGTGTATTAGCATCACATCTGGATGTTTATGTTCTTGGATTTAGCATGTTTCATTGAAGTAAACTCTATTTCCCATATGCGGATACTAGATAAACATCCTATTATATATGTAGAGTTTAGCCGCTTGCAAAAGATGCATCCCGGCCGAACCCCCAATTTTTGTAGAGTTACACCGCTTTCAATAGATTCATCCCGGTCGAACCTACAGTTTTGCTAGACTTCTCTACCAGTTTAACAATAGCTGGACTTTTGCAGTGGGTGTCTAGGGGTGTATTTCAAAACACAGTAACGGGACGTTACTTTAAATAAAGCCATTTAATACTATATTTTACAATGATATTTAGATTGACAATTAATTAAAAGGATTAAACATATTCTCTCGCTGCTTGACGCAGCCTCCCCAATCGCTCCTGCCAGCATTTTCTTTCGCGCCCATTTGCCGGGCTTCTTTCCTCATCCACGGGGACCTGTCCCCCTCTCGTGGGGTCAGAGTTCAAAGTTGAATACTCCCCCACGTTGTAAACTGGCTCTGTCAAAGACAAGCAACGGTGAAGTGTCGCCGCCTGCTGATTACCACACAAACAAATCCTACATATATTGAACTGCAAATTGAATACAAACCGTCGAGGAGATGCTCGTGGTATACATGTGGAAAAGGTGCACAAAAAAAAAAAAAAAAATAAATAATTGCATCTGAGGAAAAGTAAAAGGTTAAATACCCCTGATGTTGAAAAACAAAAAATGTTGATTCTCAAATGTATACTCAAGTCAGTTAATAAGAAAAAATTATACAAGTTGTCAATCCATAAGAAACAACAGTAAATGGGTAGAAATAATGCACATTCAGTGTTTTCCATTTTGTGTGACATTTTCAAATGTGTCTAGTATTGAGTCTACCACAAAACTTTTACACAAGGCGTGCTCAAATGTGTTGGAAACAAAGGCTTCATAAATTCACTAGGACTTGAAGAAGGTCCCCCAAAGTAAAAATGAAAGTTAAAAATCGTATATTGTTTATTTTATTTATAATATTTGTCAAATCATATTAGTTTTTCATATCTGTCAAAATTCATACTTGTTTATTTGATTTATAAAATCGTATATTGTTTATTTTATTTTTGTAATTTGTTTGTTTATTTTATTTTATTATATTTTTATAAAAGAGGACGATAAAAAAATCCTTAAAAATTTAATTCGATGTGTATTATTAAAATGATTAAAAATTGTTTTATTTTTTGTTTAACAATAATGATAACGTTAATAATGAAGTGTAAAATTTATTCTAAATTTTTATTAATCAATCAATACTTTTTTTTGTAAAAATTTAAAATATTTATTCACAGATGTCATTGCCAAAAATGACACAGATGCCATTGCCAAAAAATTAAAAATTTCTATTCTGATAATTATTTAAATATTAACTATTTATTTTTAAAAAGAAAACTAAAATTAGCAAATTAAAGTGATTGATCGTTTTTTCTTCTTTCGAGGTTTAGTTCCTAATTATTCATGTGAATTTATTACATCGTTTGAATCAGTTATTCTTCTTAAATTCTAAAGTAAAGAATAAAATTACAATACTAAAAGTAATCTGAAATAGAGCTCTATAAATAATTAAAGGACTAAGTTTGCTTTGAAAATTGTTTTCAAATGTTAGAAAATTTGACCTGAGGTCATTTGTAACTATAACAGTAGATGTGTAGCAAATACAACGTTACTCAGAATCATGGACAGTTTTTATATTCAATTAACCAAGAAATACTGGTTATAGCATGGCTGGATCTCTATCTCCTCTACTTAAAATCATATAAAGTTAATTTAAAAACTAACCTTCTCGTGACAAAGAATTAAATACCTTATGAATGTCATTAAATGACATTTATGCAAGAATTTTAGTTTTCTAAAGAAATAGTGAATGGATATTTTAAAAAACATTAATTTATAATAGCATTCACTGCATTAAGTCAAGTGGAAAGCAGTCTATGAATAGAGGGTGATCTACGCTCATGAAAAGGTAAAGGTCACAGTATCAATACTGTTCCAAGGCGTAGTCTTTAGATAGTATCTGACGTATTTGAATATTTGAATGCTTGTTGTCTTATTGTTACCTTTAAAGGGAAGAAACAATGCTTTCGTGATGGTGAAGCAAGACTTTTATTGAGACGTCATTTCAGAATGAATTTCCACACCATTGTAAGACATTTGTTAATGATTTTCCCAGATAAATCCTCGATACTGATTGCCACATTTATACTTAAAACATATTAATAAATGAATTTGAGATTTAGTTTAAGGTATAGACAATAAATAAATTATTATATTTTGAGATCAAACAATCTATTATTTCAACTTTTCTTCTCCTAAAGCTTGATGGCCAATGGGCTAGCGCTCTGGCTTTTGATACCACAGGCTTTCAGGTTCGAATCCTGGCGGTGGCATGGATGTTTGTGAGTGGTTCGGAATCCACGTTAAACTGCAGGTGACGGCCTAATTAGCCTAAAGTGAGCAAATAATGAACGTCGAGCGACAAACCAAACTTAATAATGCTCCCCATTCATCAACATTGAGCGGATGGTTACAAAAGGATTTATGTCTGTAGTTATGATTAATGTTTGTAATGTATATTTCTGTTTGTGATGGATTTGTTAAAATTCCAAATAGTTACATTTATTAGATTTTCTGACGATGATAAAATTTTTGTTTGCGAGGATTTATGCCGCACATTTTGATGTATTATTTTAAATAGTAGATAAAATTTTAATATACTTGCGTCTCCTATATACTTAATTATTTTCTTTAAATTTAGCCTCGTATGAGTTTGTGTAGACTGATGTAATTTTTGAAATTAATTTGTGAAAAAGTGATTTTGGAATCCATAGGCAAGATTCATCTTTAAACATTTGTAAAACTCATTTATATTTCTATTAAAAACAAAAACCAGGGATTTTTGTTTAATTTCTTCAAAATTTCCGCAGTTTCATACGAGAACACGAGATTGTAAATATCTTATGCTTGCTATATGAAGTTTTTCATATATTCTTTCTTTTTATTGTTACATAAATTTTTGAATCCCATTTTTAAAAATCTAACTCAAAATTCAAGAATGAATAAAAATGCAAAATTCTATTGAAAACAAAATCTTAGGATCACCTTGTATTTGGATAAAAATCTGTCCTTGCAGCGGTATTTCATCAACAGTTGTGTCAACCTAGTAACTGGTTGTACCAACTATTATTTATTTCTATGTTTGCATCATATATTACAATTAGTACAATATCCATGTGAGTATTTCAAGCGTATTTGTTCACCTTTTCTATTAAACAGAAGAAAAAAAAAATTGAAGAATAATAAATGAAAAAACATTTTGATGAATTTAAAAAGGGATGAATACTGAAAATTCTAACAAAAGTGTATGGTCCTCTGTATATGTTTGCTATGCATTTGCATACATATCAAACTTAAGAAAAATACACGATTTACATTCATTGTTTCATTTTGTAACTCTTTGAAAATAGTTTAAAATACCAAAATAACTATCAACTAACCGCAATAAATTTATCATAATTATTATTAAGTAAACATCAAAGATGTATTGATGAGACAAAGCTTCCATCAAGTTTCTTAAAATCAGTTTGTTTATTGTGTAATTGTTGTCAATAACTTCCCAGAACTAAATTTGTATATTTTTTTTTCCTCCAGGATTCCATTTCACCGCAACTCTGCTAAGAAATCAGTGTGGTCAGGATTTGGAATCTCTTATCATCTCTTCAGCAAGAGATACGACATAGATACGAATATACGACTCCCAACACAGACTTGACGTCTCCCATTCTGCTCAGACCTTGACGAGGTGCCCTGTTGGGTTAATTATTCCGAACGCCTGCCTACCATTGGAATGTGTTGGTGATATGGATGTCAACATGGACTTGCGAATCAGCTTGGATTATATAGTGGAGAATCCAGATTATACGAAGAAGCTAGCTGGTGGTAAGTAATGAGATTGCTCGTTATTTTACCACGCATTCATCAATATCCCGCGGCTTATTTCATAGGTTGTTTGCACTACATGAAGACGAACGGCTTTTTATTATTATATATTTTTTTTAATTTGTTGGGATTTTAATGCCTTCAATCACGCCGATGCATTGGCCGAAAGACTTGTTTGGGCAATAAATCGAAAGATCTTGCTGGGTTTTCGTTATTTCAGTCAGTTAGTTGTGAAATAAGCGGGGATATGAACAGTAGCTTAATGAGATCCTTTTGATGAAAATCGGCTTTTAATTATTACAGATTGCTTCAAGGCTACTACCTGTAACCTGTTGCAAATGTAAGAGCTAAAAATTCTTTCGTTTCGGAATTCAACCATAGGGACTTCAATCTACATAATTTTAAATTTACAAAGCTTTTTCTTACAAGGAGAAAAAATATAGGATTAATTATATAATTGCACTCGTCTTTGATACGATAAGAAATTAAATGCTCAGTTTCTGTGATGAATCTATCTTCAATAGTAATAAGTCTATCTTCAATAGTAATGAGTTTATCTTCAATAGTAATGAGTTTATCTTCAATAGTAATGAGTTTATCTTCAATAGTAATGAGTTTATCTTCAATAGTAATGAGTTTATCTTCAATAGTAATGAGTTTATCTTCAATAGTAATGAGTTTATCTTCAATAGTAATAAGTCTATCTTCAATAGTAATAAGTCAAACTTCAATAGTAGAGTCTATCTTCAATAGTAATGAGGCTATCTATCAATAGATGTTAAATTATCTAAAATATTCAAATACATAAATAAGCTCGCATTACTATTTGCATTATTTTTTGAAATTAAATCATAAATAAGCTTGCATTATTATTTACATTATTTTTAGAAGTTAAATCATAAATAAGCTTGCATGAGTGCTGGAAAATTTTCCAAATGTTACTTGCATTCATATTTGAATGCAAACATGAAGAAAAGAAAGAAAAACATCAAAAAATGAGTTATGTGGCATAAAATAAAAATAAGAAACATCGTAAAAGCATTTTAATTGCTTTATGTTGTATATTACAAAATTCGTGCTGCATTACCATTTATTTAAAAAGAAAACGTGACTTCAATTAAAACTCAGACATTTATTTGCTTTTTAAAAACGAGATATCCTAAATTTTTCACCGAAATTATACTTCACGAGCATTAAGTTAATACATTAAGAAACCCTTATCACCGAATGAAATTGTTTAAAAGTCTCTTTATCACTTTGCTTAATGCGTTTTAAGGCATTAAAAAAAACAAGTCTCAATATGAAATGTTTATTATTCAGTGATGAAAGTTGTTTTAATTTTCTTCCGGTTAAAAAAATAATACTAACCTATATAAAAGTAATAGTTTGAGATAGGCGGAACATTTTTTGTATTTTTGTTAGAATTTTTTTTTATAAGTTTAAATGATTAAATTCTTTATGAAATTTTTTTTGTCTTACATAGAATTTAGTCTTAATGTTCAATATTTTAATAAAAGATATATTGAATCATATATTTAAAAAATAAAATGGTATGTTTTATTTAATCAGTTTTTCTAGTGTTCTGAAATTATATGCCGCATAATTTAAATCGGAATGAAACTGTAAGTTGATAAATTTATTTTTTATATGCAGGGGTTTTATAGCATACCTTTATACATATTTTCCTGGAGGAAATATAAATAAGGGATTTTAATCAAATTTAATTCAATTTTTTAATTAAATCAAGAAATTTTTAATTCAAATTTATAAGTACTTAGTTAAAAGTTTTTTTTCAAAATCAATAAATGTTGCTATGACATACCAATAAAAAAGCATTTAAAATACAGATCAATTAACCACAGTCTATAAAACTGGATTTTTCCAATTCATTAGTTTTTTATCCAGATTTCACCTTATTATTTATTGCACAATTTCATTTAATTCCTTATATTAGTAATTTAGTTTAATTAATTGTTTTTAATTTAAGAATTAATTTAAATAATAACTTATGAATGATTCAATATAATAAAGAATGCTCGCAGGCGTAGCTTGTAGCAAATCTTATAGACGATGGTAAAAATTTATTTGTATTAACAAGAAGCAGCATGTTTTATTTAATTTTTAATGAATATTTTGAAATTTTTATTTATTAATTAAATTAACAATCTAGTTTTGCAAATATACAAATATGCAAAATACATTATAGTCCTAAAAAAGAAGTAACAGAAATGAAAATTCTGTTGCACCTAAATAAGCAATGCAGTTTTCGAATTAAAAAAAGAAAGGGACAGCTAAAATTAGAGTATGATTTCAGTGTACAAAATGTTGTATGTAATCAAATATATTATTCATTACTGATGAATATTTATATTCAGCTATGCACGTCAAGTCTCTTCTTTTTTTACCTTATTGCTTTCATATATTCAATATATGATGACAGATTGAATGAAATATGTTCCTCCTTGTTTTGCTCTCTATTAAATAAAAAGACGACGTAAATTTCATGATGTCAAAATTTGCATTCATTTTTTTTTCTGTGTTGCTTTTTCCTCAAGACAGTGAAGGAAAGTTTTCTTTTGCTGAATATTGGGTAAGTTACACTAGATTTTTGACTTGAATTACATTTTGGTCTAGGTGTGTGGAAAAGGATACCATATTCCATTAAAAGGGTGAGTCAATTTATACTGGTCAGTTTTATAATCAACTGCTTGTGCAGAAATGGTAATGAGATATGATTACAAATTAATGTTGTTTGTAATTATTGTAATTGCCTTGCTTTTGACATCTCTTAGTTGTTTTAATTTTATATTTTATCTCGTATTCAAAATTGAATAAAATATCAGGTGTAAAATGAATCGTAATTTTCGGGACGATTTTGTGGTGTAAAAAAATTATAGCAATTACAAAAAGATTGCTATGAAATATAAGTAATATAGAAATTTTAGAAGAATTGTTAAGAAATACAAGAAATATAGAAAATGTAAATTTATTATTTTTTTTTTTGAAATTTAATAAGTTTACTGAGAAAAAAATAAGAAGGTTGTAAAACTTTTAATTTATGAAGAATGATATTCTATGAATTCTTTGATATTCTATGAAGAATATCAAAGAATTTTATAATTTGCATTTCATTCTGAAGACAGTTTTACTAATCAGTATAATGTACTGAAACATTTTATAATTTAAGAGGTGCTTTTAATTGCAGGTTTCTAATGAGTTAAAAATAATTGTGTCATAGAAATATGATTTCGTTGGAATAATTTGTTGATAATTTATTATAAAACTCATATTTTTATAATATGTAGTTCTCTGTACTGGGGATTCTATTAAATTGAATATTTATCATCAATTAGTACCATCCTATATATTTGTAACTTCAAATTCATTAAATTTATTTCAAGTATTATTCATCATCACTGACAAGACATTTAAAAATTATTCTTTCAAAATCAAATAAATTTTTGAATAAGCCCAAGTGAATCATTTTTAAATTAGCTAATAATATATGACTGTGCAATTAATTTTCAGAATTCTTTTATTAATGAATTATTAAAAAAATATTATCATTTTCTTGAAAAGGAAATTAAAATTAAAAATTATTATTAAATTGAAATAAAATGAAAACTAACTTTAAAAATTTGTAATAATAGAATTTTCTCTCACAAATATGAATAGTTCAATTTATGCACCTATTTTTCCCATATTGTGAAAAACCGAGTTTTGTTTCTATAGAACAATGGTGTCCAACAATTCGCTCCCAAGTCAATTTGCAGTAGATCACAACAATTAATTTGAATTAAAAGTTAAACATTATTCGTTAGATTCATTAATAAATTCGTTTCATTTATTTATTTAAAAATTTAAATAAAATGTTAAATATCATTTGACGAAGATAAAATGTTACAATAGTTAATATGCACCAAACAAGTAGAATTATAATAAAGAATATTTAAATGAAAACAAAAATTCCTTTCCTCACCGGAGAATAATTGATTTATTCTTGATTGCTTTAAAATATCAATCTGACAGCTTGGCATCAGTAAAACATCGACTTTTTATTAACAGACATTTTGTTTGTAAATTTATTTCACTGAATACTGTCAATATTATTTCATATTATATCAATTCTTACTATTTTCTGTACTTTCAATTAATACCAATTTTCTTGTTTAAAACACTACAAATCTATTTGACGGATAGCAATTAATTTTTCTAATCGAAAGTTCATCTGAAACTTCGAGTCCCGGCGGTGCCATGGTTGTTTGTAGTGGTTCGGAATCCACTTTAAAAAGTAGGTCCCGGTCCTAATAGGAGCGTTGCGGGGGCATTGTTACTTCGCGTCCGTGGCTTATCTTCAAGTGACACGCGCCCCCTGGGTAATGCAAAGTGAGTACGTCTCTGCAGCACTTGCCTTACGGCATCCAAAGACCAAGTTGTCTGTGTTTGAAAGCTGCATTAGAAAGAAAAAAAATTCATCTGAAACGATGGCTAGCTATTCATTTTTACTTTGTACTATACTGTAATTAAATACAATTTTATGCTATAAGTTGGCATTGTCTCTAAAATTTTTCTAAAACTACTACTAATTTGTAATCATATAATTAATTTCAATAAATTAATTGTTGTAGCACTTTGAAATATCAATATTGATGCATGAAACAATAAGAAACAACAAAGCATTTATTCGACACAGAACAACTTTAATCAATCATCTCGTTTTAATTCATTTTAAATGCTTTCACATCTAATGTTTTAGTATATCTTTGGTTAATTTTAACTCCATAAATTCTAAAATGAAGAATGTAAAATGTTATATTATGTCAACTAAAATAAGCAATCTATCCCAATGTGTATTCCCTGAAGAATGTAAACTGCTTGCAATGTGCTTACGATTCATTTTGCTTTCAGAGCTGTAAAAATAAATGAATTTTTATTAAAAACATAGAATACTCTGGATGGAATTATATTTCATGGATTAGAACTAGTTGTATCATAAAAAGAAAATTTGATCAGTAGAGCATTTTGATAAAATTGCCTTGCCTTTTAAAATTGCCATTTTTGCTTTTTTATAAGGGCATTTTGATTCCTTTTATTACACTAATCCGTTCTTGCTTTCGTTGTGATAAAATATCACGATCCAGTTATATTAATTATTTACCTGTAAATAAGAAACTCACAATAGAAAAGCAAGGTTAAAACTTTCTAAGCGAATGAAAATTATTTTAAAGATTTGGGCATGCATGAAAGTGGAGAATCATTAAAATAATATGAAATAACTAAGCCTTTGTTCTATACAAAATATTTTTTAACAAGTCATCATTTGAATAATTACAAATGCTTCCTCATTTATCGGTTTAGTATATATTTCTTAGGTGCCTGATGGCCGAATGATTAGCTCTCTGGCACTCGGTACCACAGGCCGCAGACTCGAGTCCCTGCGGTGCCATGGATGTCTGTAGTGACTTGGAATCCCCCTTAAACTGTAGATCCAGATCTAATAGGACTACTACTACACCACACCACATCACTGTGCTTAGAGCTGAGTTGCCCCTATACAGTTTGGGAATGATGTGGGTGAGAAGTCTGACTAGGCTCCGTGACGATCTTACAATCATATGAGACCGGGACCTACAGCTTAAAATGGATTCTGAACCACTACAAACATCCATGGCACCGCCGGGACTCGAGATCGAAGCCTGTGGCACCGAGCGCCAGAGCACTAGTTACTCGCCCATTCAGTCCCCGGTCTAATAGGATTGTAATAGACATTAGGCGTCCGGCTGACAACCCTATTCCGTAAAAAGAAAACACCTCATGTTTCGGAATCAGGCAGAAGGCCTTGGCCCACCATAGGGGTGTCGCGCCATTGAAGAAGAAGATATATTTCTTAAACCTTAACACCCCGAATTCAAAACCAAGGAATGTAAAACGCTATATTGCGTAAGCTATCGCCAACTTCAGAAAATGTTTCGGAACATGTTTATTCAATGAAGAAATCAAGCGCATGCAATATGCGTGGGATTCATTCTTTTTCAGAGCTGTAAAAATTAATGGATTCTTATCAAAAACGAAGAATAAAAAATGTCATGAATAATAACTAGTTGCGCTTTGAAAATACTATAAAAAATCAGACCAGCAGTCATATAAGGGCATTTTTGTCCCTTTTGCATCAAATCATTATTTCTTTTATTGTGATAAAAATACCACGATCCAGCATCAAGAGTTATTTACCTGAAAATGAGAACGCCGTAATAGGAAAGCAAGGTCAAAATTTTCTAAGCGAATCAAAATTATTTTAAAGAATTCCAGAACTTGCATATCAAAGTAGAAAATCATCAAAAACACATGCTTAATTCTCCTTAAATGTCTTTGTCTCGTAGCTATTGCGGAAGACGTTCTAAATTTCTGTTCCTGCATCCAAAGCTATAAATCATGTCTTTTCGAAATCGTATTTTTATTCTTCCGAAGTTTTTTAATGTCTTTATTTACTCTAATAGTAGTTAGCCTTCGCAGGGGAAAAATGCTACGCCTTCTGACATTTCGTAAAGAAATCTCCGTCTTATTTGATAATTGTTATTGTCCATTCCGATTTGCTATGCTGTGCAATGCATGTTGTATGTAATTTATTACGTGTCTCGGTTTTTATGAATAGCTAGTCTGGTTATATTAAATGAAAGGAGTCAAATCAAAGTTAATTTAAAGAAGTCAAATTATAGTTACAGTATGTATTTCCGTGTTTAACTCGATAATTATTAGAACTTTTTCTAAAGTTAAATTACGGCTTATATCGGATCCGCTAATCTCGCAAAAAACGTAGTTACTTTTGCGTTAACGGGGTCGCAAGCGATCAATCGCCAAATATCGCTAAATATAGTATGCTTTTATTTCTTTAGTTTTTCTTAAGTTTATGAAAAAAAAATAATTTTAGATGAAATGAGTATTCGTTTTATGAAAATGAGTATTCGTTTTATGAAAATGAGTATTTCGTTTTATGAAAATGAGTATTTCGTTTTATGAAAATGAGTATTTCGTTTTATGAAAATGAGTATTTCGTTTTATGAAAATGAGTATTTCGTTTTATGAAACAATTTTCCAATTTGTTTGTGTTACGTCGCTACCAAAAGGGAAAATCTGATATTGGCGAAATTTGCGCCTACTGAAAAATAACAAATCGTACACAAATAATAATAGAATAACGTAAAAAGTGAACGTTACAGGATTTTTTCGGGTTTTGAACTTTGGTAAATTTCTTGAAGAAAAAAACCCTCACTCTAACCTTATACACGGATAAATTTATATTTGAAAATATACTGTAGTTCGAATTGAAGTTTAGGATTCAGCAATTCTTCAAATTCTACTTGAAAAACGTTTCGATAGTGAAACATACACTTACACATAAACAAACATACACATACACTTATAATAATACACCAAAAGGTATCCAGAAAATGCGTGATACTGAACTTTAAGGAGGATTAAATAATTGAAAATCTAATTCTTTTTAGGGATTTACAGTATTCATATTTATCACATTAAATTTGGTTTTTATAAGCCTTATTTTTATGATTTTTACAAGCCTTAGATTTTTTAAAGTTTTTGAAGCAAATTCCATCGATATCATTTAAAATTTGGTTGTAAATAAATTAAAAATATCCAAGTAGAATCAATCTGAATGTTAAGCTATACTTTAAATAATTTTTAAAATGAATTTTTTGCCGAATAAGTTTTGGTGGAAAAGTCAATTTCCGAATGCAATTAGTCAATTTCTGTAAGAAACGTATTTGAAATGCAAATGCTTCAAATGCAAATTCATCCAAATCTGCCACGCCTATCCTCAGATTTTTTTCATTGAAAAACATTATATGTTCGGTTTTTATATTAATTGAATGGATCTGCCAAGTATATTATTTTTATTTTAAAGCATTCTAAAACACATCATCTTACCTTCACACTGTACAGATAAGAATTAGTGAGTTACATGTTATTAATTCATTATTATATACTCCATTAACGTAGTATGTATAGTGAAAAGTTAAGTTGATATCTATTTAAAGATATCATATCATAATATCATATTTATTTTATTGATATCTGTGATATCTATTAATGCTCTCATTTTTTTTTTTTTCTTTCGTTTATTTAAGTTTTTGTTCATTTTTTTTTACTAATCTCATCATTTTATCAGATCTCCATCTTTTTATATAATTTTTTTCGTTATTAATATAAATTATGTAAATAAATAATTTTCCCGTTTTATTACTCTCATAAGAGATTATTTACCGGTATCTTGGACAACTCTGAGATAATAACGCGTAATAAAATACCGAATGTCACAAACGCAACTTTTTTATTCTTAGTTACACATAGTATGTTATTTTCTTCATGTTCGAAGCATTTAATTTTTTATATAAATGTCTTTTAAAAACATTTATTTAAAGCTCGATTTTATTTATTCCGTTTCCACTTATTCTGAGAAATATTTGAGACTCAATATCTTTGAGAAGTTCAATTTCATTTTTTTAAAAAAAAGCTACTTCTGACAGAAGGTCAAATCTTGAATCTTTTGATCCTTAACAGATGACTATTGCGCAAATGTTTATTTTCCTAAATTATTTGAGTTAGTCGAGGAATTAGTTACTTGCTAGTAATACATTGCTTCTCCATTTCTAAACTATCCAACTCTTTATAATCTTTGTAAAGCAGATGTGCTGCAGTGTTTAAAATGAATATGAAAGATGGTGAAAGCAAAAGAAACAAAGTTTTAACTTAAAGTAGGAATTCACAGACTAATGAAGGCAGTGGGCCGCAAAAATTATGTAATTTTCAATGTAACTTGATTATAGGTTGCACAAAAAATCCACGAAAATTATCTAACACATATATAGAGAGAAGTGCTTCTTATTTTTTTTAAGTCGGGGTGCATTTAAAAATCTACAAATAATTGTAGGCGTACTATATACAAATTTCTGACAAATAAGCATCCACTTCTAACTCCTTATAGTTTTACATCCAAATGGTCAATTTCACAGACTACTACTTAGTAGCGATGGAGTCTCAGAGGCTACAATGTAAATGCTTTTAACATTTGAAAATCGCATAGACACTAGCACTTTTAGTAGCCAACTATGGAAGTGACAGTTAGTAGTTCTCGGAAACCTCTTTGGTGCATTATTGCTGTTTTGAAGGCATTTCATTTGAAGATAGAAGAAAAAGCAACTATGAAGGTCAGGTGTCTTTGAAAAGGAAAACTGACAAGAAAAAGTATAACTATGTTTACTTTTATATATGGGCACATATTTCTCTATAACACCACAGGGTGCATTTGGAAATGTTATAGAGTGCACCAATGCGCCGCCTTGGCGCACCCTTTGACAACCACTGATATATAGCATTATTTATATTTATAATCCCAGGAATTCACAGACTTGTGAAGGCCACGCGCTGCATAAAACTTCGAAAGTTATCTAATACACATACACATACATCACACACACACACACACACACACACACACACATCACACACACACACACACACACACACACACACACACATACACACACACATACATCACACATACACCACACATACACCACACACCTACACTATATATATAGTGTGTGTGTGTATATATATATATAAGGAAAGGTAGTGAAAAGGAAGTAAAGAATCTGATATGTAAAATTGCATTAATTTAACAAATGTTTTAGTATTTCCTTCGATTTCTGTAGTTATCAAGCGTAAAAGTAAAGTCAAATGGCTTTTATGAATCTATTTGTTTAGTATTTATACCTAAAAATAATTGTTTGCAAATATGTGTTGAATCAAATAAGGTGGTGTATTTAATATATTATTTAGGAACAATTTAATCTATTTTGTTTAGCTTAGTTTTAAAACGAAACATGATTTTGGCCTTAAATATCGTAAACATAAAAAAAAAAATAAAATTAAATAGAGATCCTGCACGTTTTTAACAAAGGATATTAAATTCTAGTCTGCAATAACATAAAAAACATTGAATAAAATATTTTTCCTATGTTTACATTTTTTAATCACACTAGAAGTGGATCATTTCCTTGTTTTAATCTTTCAAAAAAATGACCAATTATAATTTTTTAGAGTAAAATGATCATGTGATATTGTGAGCCGTGTTCTGTGTATTCCCTGACTTAAAAACTGAGAATAATTGTAAGAATAATCTGGTTTGGAACTCGTCTTACAAGCAGCAATCATCCGTCCACCCTTATCACTGCAACTCTTCTGTACATCATTACGCTCACTCATTTAGGTGTAGCATGATTACTTACAATTTACTCTTGTTGTAGACACGAGTTTATGTATAAGAATATTTTAACTTCCTATTTATTTTTAACGAGTGCAAAGACCTGCTGTGTAGAACTTATTTATCATTTTTTTTTGTCGTACATGTGTTCGAAATTTAGATAAAAACAATCGCTTTGTTATTTTTTCAAAAGGAAGTTCGAACTTGGTAAACAATAATCAACAAGAAAATATAATTTAAAAAGAAAAAAATGTATATTAATATTCGTTTCATATAAAAACATGTAACTGTTACTGTCAGACATATGGAAGGGTATAATAGAATTATGTTTTTCTTCAAATATATGAAATTAAATACATTTTTATACATTCAAAAATTTTATCAATCAATGCATTTCTAGCTCTTTATGAGAGATTGAGAAATAATTTCTAACGGAATAAAATTCTTGAAAATGCACCGTTAACATATTTATCAAGTATTAAGTTGTGCATAAATAATTTCTGTTTAGGATATGTTTTATATAATTGCTCATTTTCTAATGAATTATTTACGCATTATCAAAAAATGTCAGAAAATAAATTATCACGCGTCATAATTAGTGAGAGATTATTTCCCTTCTGATTTTTTAAAATATGGTATGGCCTTAGAAATCTAACCCATAAAATATTTTTAAGAGTTGATTAAAATATTATTAAATAAATTTAATTTGCTGATATTATTAATTAAGTTATTAGAACAAACTATTTTTGGCAAAAACAAAGATATTTCTTATCTCTGAAAAGAGTTAAATTAAGAATATATTTAAAATTATATATTTTTTTTTGTAAATTATTCCATTGTAATTCATTAGTTTTAAATTAAAATTAACTATTCTAATGTAAAATATATTTACATCCTTTAATTTTTATATAAATTTTAAGTAAATAAATCATTTTAAAAGAGTATAATCTAAAAATATTTGGAGCCCTACTCAGATATTTTAAACGAAAAAAAAAAAAAAAAAAAAAAAATTAGTAATGAAAGATGCAGACAAATTAAAATAATTTTAACTGAAGTTAATCATTAACAGCAACAATTATAAGGTAGAAGCACTTACAAAAAATTAAATGCAAAAGGGACAAAAAGTAGCATTTTTTTTTTTGTACATGCACCTTTTACACGCCGTTAAACTGAGCTAAAAGCAAGGAAAACTGACACCAATCTTCCTCAGTTCCTTGACCTGATACTTCTAATAAAAATAATAACATCCGATAGCTTTGTGATGGGTTTAAATAACCTTCAAATTTGACAAGCGTGCTTGTTCATTAATGCCTGCAATATTTTTTTTGACACTTCAGCACCCAACATCCTTGTTTTTTGGTGCAAAAACTTTTAAGGAAAAGAACATTTCTATATGTAAATTTTTGGTGCATAAAAATCATTGGTATATAAATCATTGATATATAAAAATTCAATGATAAATAAAAATTTAATTTAACTTAATTTCTTTTTAGAACCCAAAAGTAAAGCTATTTTTTGAGAATATTAATAACTATCTCCATAATAGTTCAATAAAATAGTTTCAGAAATGTTATTTCTTTTTATTACTAAGGTTTAAAACATAATAAAGGAGTTAAAAGCTGATTATTCGGAGAAATCTGAATTTTCATTGTAAACCATCAATTTATAACACAGCTTGTACATGGCATCACAATGACGTTTAAATTAAATTCCAAGAGTTGATATCACATTATTATGGATGTAGAAAATTAGATCTATTAAATCTATAAAATAGATGATTATAGCATCTAGAAGACTAGATCTATCTATAAAAGCACATTGACAGTGTTAGTGAAGTATACATCAAGTTTATTAAAGTTCTTATACATGTAATGAAGTTTTGTGTTACTGTTATTTTGTTATATAAATTAAATTTTATGTTTTATTTTTTTCTTCTATCAAATATGTAGTGTTAAGAAAAACATAGAAAACATATTTCTTATAGATAAGCCAATAAGAAATTTGTATATAGTGCGCGTACAATTATTTGTAGGTTTTAAATAGACTTCTTAAATTTTGAGAAACGCTGTACTAAACACTCACAAAAATTTCTTTTTTCTATTGTTTTATAGCTACGTAATAGCTAATTAGAGAGGGTCTGTATAAAGCCAAGAGGGTCTAGAAGACTTTGACGGTCAGGCCAAAATGTTAAGTGACCCCTTAATTAAGCATTCAAATCAGAAAATTAAACGCAATGAACTAACGTCATTGTATTGGTAAGGTAAAAGCACTGTAATCTAATTTATTATTAATTGAACAGTAATATGTTTAGATTTGACTATACTAAAATTTGAAATCTGGTTTAATCAAATTAGATTACTTGAAGACAATGCTAGGTTTGAAACAACAAATTTAAATAATGATAAAGAAATTCAAAGCTAATTGGAATCTGAATTTCCACTGTAAAATCTCTATTTATAGCATGTAGTTTTTGTATACTATAACAATGATGCTTACGATAAATTCTAAGAGTAGGTATAACATTATTAGGAGTTGATGGTGATTTATAGAAATACATTGACGATGTTAGTAAATCAAGTTATAAAAGTCTTCATGTGTTATACTTGGTATTACAGTTGTTTTGTTATCTAAATTAAATTTTATATTTCATTTGTCATCTCTATCTAATGAATAACGTTAAGAAGATTGTCAAAAATAATACGTGTATGGCAATAACTATAAATCAAGCTTTTTCGAGTAGAAAGATTTGCAATACTCAAAAAATGTAGAAACCAAAATCTTGTATGTCATATATTGAAAAGTTCTACGTTCACTTTTCTAAGACTGGATTATTATTATATTAAATTTCACCAAATTAGATGCATTTTGAGACAGCAATTGTCAAGTTAGAGTTTGGTAAATTCATCAACAAGATGGATCGATAATTCTGTACAGATTGAAATCGGTAAATTCCCTTCAAAGACATTATGTCTTTTCCGATAAGAAAAAATGGTAATTCTGGTAATATGTTCTATTATCGTTAAGGTATCTGCTCATTGTAAAGAGAAAAACCTAGCTATCTCATCTGGTGCCATAAATTCCGAAGTCAGACTTCACCAACGAGCACCGGATGCCGTTCATTGCAGAACGTGGGGTTGATTTATGGAACAGGTTGGCTCGCCATTTTCGGGTGTAAATTCGTGTGCTTGTCACATTGCTTAGATTTGTGAGTTGAGACACGCGTAAAGGATTGAGTTATTTTCATGAAAAATTTGCTTAAACTGAGGGCGAGGCTCATCGCCTTTCAAACAATGCTGTATTTCCTTAGTTGACATGAATTACAGTATTTCTAGAAGTCAAATTGAGTTATCTAGAATTCCAAATTGTTTAATGATTGTTTTCGTTTAAGTGGGTTGTTAAGTATCAGATATTCGAATAAATATTAACATAAAAATGTCTTTAACAATATTTTCAATACTTTCTCAAAGCTAACGATCGATAAAAATTCAAAACAACAAACTGATTTACTTTGTGATCACTATTAAGTGAGGTTGTATTCTAAGGTCTTCACAAAAATATACAAAAATATGTGAGTGGTTCGGAATCCACTTTAAACTGTAGGTCCCGGGCTATTTAGCCCTCGCGTTCACAAGTATGGCTGTAGAGCGACAAACCAAATCAAACCATATGCGAGTATGGATGTCTTCTGCGATGTCTTCTAAGAGGACTTTTAAGGGTAACTCTCCTGCATTTGCTTGTTGTATAAAAACATTCATCATGCAGTCTAGTCGTTAATACGAGATGCTTTACTGTTATGCACTGTCATGGCCTCTACTTAGTCTTTTCGTTTCTGAAAGCACTGACTGAAATGGATGCTGTCAATTAATTTGAACCTGAAATTTTCTGCACATTAGCTGCAAATGTTATCATTGAGCTTCTTAGTTGGTCTTCTCATTAGTTTGTAAATTAAATTTTACAGATATGTACAAAGTTTATCTTAACATTTCAGTTCTTTTGTTTAATTTTTTAAGACCTCAGTAAACAGAGATGTCACTATATCAATAACATGTAAATTATATATTTGAATGGAGCCTGTATGCAGTATTTGATGAAGCGTACCATAATAAAACTATATACTTTTAATTTCACTTACATTATTTTTAAAAATATTAGAAAAACATATTTGCTGTTGTTTTCTTTTATTTCTATGTAATAATGGGGTTTACTTTGTAGTGCTTATAGTAAAACTGAATAACTAAAATTTCATTTACTGCAATTTAATTTTTACCCTAAATATTTACCAATATTTATTTCGTTATTAACAATTATGGAGTGAAAATCTCCCAGATCTAATCCATATGATACTTAAAAAGCAATTGAAAGACTCAATTAACGTCAATTATTATGACTTAATAAGTATTACTAGTGTGTGAATTATTAAACTGACTTTTTGTATCTCACTAATTCTTTTCAATAATCCAACCAATAATCAACATCGTTACTTTTTATTATTATTTATCGCCAGGCATGCGTTATGCGCATTCTGTGGAATGAAACAGTTGAAACCTCGGCATTTCTAAATCTACTGCTGCATTGTAAAGTAACGAGAAATGCGGGGGTTAAACGGTAGGCGGCGTTATGCTGTTCAACCACCCTTTTTTGTCATACTTCTGGCCCCGTAAATCATTAGTCTTCAGTAAAAGCTTAGTGTAGGCTTCATTTTTGAATAAAAATCTGACACATGACGTAGTCAATGACGTCAGAACAGCGTTTCATCGTGCCATCGAAATATCTGTCATCTCTGCGTATTTTGCCACTGGGCTTAAGAGGCAGACCTGTAGGTGGCTCTTCTGAATCACTGTGACGAGATATTTCAAATGATTCTGGAATTACGGATAGTAGAATCTCATAGATAAGAGATTTCAAGTTGTCTCTCAAAGAAATAATCTCTCACTCTCAAAAGGTTGATGAATTGGGGATGTTCGCAAAGTCTTCTACTTCGTCTCTTGTCAATTGAAAAAATAATTGGAACCCACTCGGTAGGATAAGTATAGGGTTGATGAATGAAATGCCAACGACTTAATAACTACGCCATAGAATTAAAAGTCGTGATTAATACGTAGTCTTCTAAAACTACATTTAAAAAGTGAAGGATGTTTTAAGACATAGTAAAATATTTTGGTTTAAGTTTTAAACCCTGTTGAACCCTTTAAGTATCAATCTATTTTCCAATTAAAGGAAATTAATGCAATTTAGATTCTGCACTTAACAATTTTTTAGTCCAATTATAGGAACAAAATGAAAATGGGAAATATATTTATTTCAAATTGTTTACAAAATGTTGCGAAAACGAAATTGCATTTTGAAACTTTTTTACTTTTAAGATACACAAATTTATTTAAAGCTTTGCTGTGTAAAGACACATTACATATTCCACATGTAGTAATAGTTTGGTAGAATAAAAACATAACTTCATAAATTTTTTCGACTTGTACTGGTTTTTATGAGAATAACTCAAAAGCAAAGAAAGAAGGTCTGCAAAAATGTCTGAAAAGAAGATCTGAACATTGTAAAACCAAATATATTTTCTCTTGTTATCAGGGATTCTTCCTGTATACTACGCAGCAAAAATGGTTTGAAAAATTTATCACGGGAAATAGAAAAAAAAAAGTTTGTGTAATGTTACATTTTCTCAGCGTCGACAATTTGTGTTGGTGCGAAGCACCTTGGTTGCTCAGCAGCCGTTAGTCAGGAGTTTATGGCATTGGATTTGCATTTAGTTAATCTGGATTTGACGTTAATCTGGTTATGGCATTTAGTTAATCTGGCGTTTATGGCATTGGATTTGCATTTAGTTAATCTGGATTTCGCGTTAATCTGTTTATGGTATTTAATTAATTTGGAGTTTATGGCATTGGATTTTAAGGATAATACAGTGCACAGAAAAAGCAGATATAAGACTATTAGAAAACTTTTCCCGGATTAAGTAAAAATATACTAATAAAAGACATTAAAGATTAATAAACATGTTTTTGAAGTATAAATAACCAGCATTTAAGTGATGAATGTAAAAACAGCAAATATGCATGCTTAATTTTTTTTTAAATATAGCCGTGTCTATTTTATTAAATATTTTTATTTTAATACTATCCCCTTTTTTCATGGCATAATTTATTTACTGACGCTTGAAAATCTCTTTATTTTACATATTATTGTCAAATTTCAATTAAGTCATCGAAAAACCTTCACTGTTTGTTTTTCTTTCCTTCAATCAATCAATTAGTTGCATTCGGGTCATAGATAGTTAAAATAATTACAAATTTATACTTTTTAATTATTTATACAATGTTCAAAGTATGGATTATTTTATCAAGAAAAAGAAGACATTTTATTTCCTAATTATGATTTTTATTCTCAACTTTGGATTTATTTATTTTTAAAATAAAAACTATTCACTCTGTAACTTGAAATATTATTTGTTTGGTGAAAGTTTATAGTCGTTAATGGTGTAAAAATATTTCAAATAAATTTATAAAATGTTAAAATACCTGAAGGAAGTTTTATTTGAAAGCGTATTTTATCAGTTATATATATTTTGTCGAAAAATAGAATTATGCACAAATATTTTTTTGTAAGAATAAATCAAATATTTTTTATTTAAATACATACTTTAAATTGCTCCTTTACATTCTATTTACTTTTATGTTTATAGTTATTTATTAATAGATAAATAATTATAAACTTAATTATTTGTTTTGTTTGGTCATGGCAATTTTCTACTTTAAATTAAATTATTTAATTAAAATTTGTATAAGGAAATTAAATTACATCTTTGATATTTATGTTGTAGTAAGGACAATTCTTAACTTTCCTTTGTCTGTTGCTTTTTGTTGTTTCGAATTCTCTAACATAAGAGGATTTTTAAATATTCAATAAAAATCAAGAGATATTTGAATAATTATTCCAAGCTGTATTTTTTCAACATAATAGGATATTGTACAGATATATTTTCAACATAGATATGTCAATTTATCAAGTTAATTCTTATATATTTATTGGATTTCATTTAAATTAGTTATTGATAGATTTTTTAGTGTTGTCAGTATTTCATTTCTAAAGAAAACTAATAGAGTGCTTAAAAACTTTAGTAAATGCCGTAGAATAATTTGCACCAATCAAATACAAGGTTGATCTTTATAATTTTTAAAAGCACTATCTGCTGTCTTTATACAGACATTAAGAACTTTCGGAGCAACATAAATTTACTGAAAGTATTCGATTCAAACAAGATAACCAGGAACTGCCTGAGCTCAAGGAGAACAATTATTTGAACAATAAATGAGTTGTTTCAAGTAATTTTTATGTAAATCATGAATGATTAGTTTTTGTACAAAAACAAAGCAACTAAAATTCTCCTTCCTTTATGAAGTGATAAAATCAAACCCCACAATATCAAGACCACACACTTTGCTTAAAACATTAATATTATGGCAGAAATGTTGGCACCAAATTATCATTTGACCTTCAAAATGACATGATTTTTATTTTGTATACAAACATTCAAGAAATGTTACAACTATCATTAGAGATTGTTGAGAGACTTGCCTTTTCTAATACTGTCATTAAGACAAAGTGACTGGGCTTGACTCCACATTTTGAATAATATAGCCATCAACAAATAATTAGATGATAATTTATTGCTATAAACAAACAGAAGAAAAATGTTATTGGTGGAGCATTAGTAGGAAATAATTTGTGGAAAGGAAGTTTTTTTCCCCTTCTAAATGTATTAGTCATAATCATTCACTACTGAAGATGAAATATATTTGGTGGCCGATTGCATATTCAGGATTTTTTTTTTTAATTTTAAATATTGACTGCTAATTTCTATAATATATTAAACAAATCAGAAGAAAATTATTATATTTAGACAGATAAATTTAGTAAAAATTAAGTCAGATTGGTGTGGCTTTATTTTTCGTTAAAATTACTGTGATGACTAAAAATGTTATTGCTTCAATTATTTTAAAGAAATATAAATAGAAAAGGTATTTATTTATTTCAATGTGATGGCTAAGAAATGTTATGGCTTCAATTATTTTAAAGAAATATAAATAGAAAAGGTATTTATTTATTTCACTGTGATGGATAAGAAATGTTATATTTTCAATTATTTTAAAGAAACATAAACAGAAAAAGAACTTATTTATTTTTCTATTGCGAACTGAAGAACTCTAATCATTGTAAATGTTTCTATTAGGCAAAACACAAGATTAAAAATAATTGAATTAATTGTTTGCTAAGGTATAATTTTACAAAATATCAAAACTTGAATAATTTTGTTTCAAGACTCATTCAATTAATAGTTTTATTTATTCCGTTTAATCATATTATGTTACTCTGATCTAAAGTCACAATTGCATTTGTATTATGTTACTCTAATCTAAAGTCATAAGTGTATTTGTATTATGCTACTCTGATTTAAAGTCTTAATTATATGTGTATTATGTTACTCTAATCTAAAGTTCATAATTGTATTTGAATTATGTTTCACTGATCTAAAGTCATAATTGTATTTGTATCTTATGCAAAGCATATTGCACACACACAAATAGAAGCGAAAAGAAGCAATCGTTATACATGCAAATTAAAAATAATTTATTCCTTTTTAAAGTGTTATGTACCGATTCCCATATTTTAAACACTCCCAAACCTTCTAAGCCACAAAGGTCAAAGGAGCCTTCTTTCCCATTTGTTCCATTACTATATATGTAATTGTGGGTGCCCGTTTGCTTCCTTTGAAGGCTGTATTCATTCCGTACATTTCACTATGAACGATTAAGGTTGTCCAACTCTTCAGTTATACCTTTGATCATTTACATTTCACATGAGCCAGCCTAGAAGGCTAAAGCTCAGCGACCTGGCTCATTGCTGTAGTAGTGACCGTTTAGTGACCGTTTTTGTAAAGCGTTGAGTTCCGATTCTCCACATCAACCTTGACACCTGAGCGATTAGCAGTAGGTCTGGGTGCCAAAAAAGGAATCAAAACCCGAATGACAAGGGCAAGCTGTAGTAATTCATCCTAAACCCTTGACCATTTTCTCCTGAATACGAAATGAAGGAAGCCTTCCCTCTTGTGACATAACTGCACAAGTAACCCAGATCCTACTTGATCTGTTTTATGGACCAAAGGCTTCGAATGGGTGAACATTACCTTGAAATTGGTTTTTTTTTATGCCGTACTATGCATATTGATTTTGACCTTCAATTATTTTTGTATCGTTTTAGTACTTTCATCGTCAGCGTAACTCATAACTAAGTAGTTAACGGAAATGTATTTAATGTCTCAAGTGCTACATGCCTACGTTTTATGAGCTGATTTCTGGAATAATAATGTGATGTATTCCGTAGGAGAAGTTCTTGATGCTTAACAGATCATATTTTATTATTTATTTCCGTAGTTTTTTTTTTCTTGGTGTTAATTTTAAGAAAAAATTAAAAGACCAGAAGTTTCTTTGGTTATTGGAGAAAGTCTTCCATTGTACAGCATTGAAATTGCAGTGAATCGCAAAATAAAATCGTGTGTTTCATAAAAATTTGCTATAATCATAAATGGTTCTGATTGGAAGAGATGTTAAAGATTTTAAAGAACAAGTACTAATTTTAATGCTAATCTTTTCAAGTTTTATTTATTTATTTTTTGTGTGTAAAATAATAATTAAAAAAATCGGTAACATTGCAGAATTAAAAAAAAACTATCGTATTTTTCTATAACTCTACATTGTACCATTTATATAATAATGTTGCCTTTATTAATAATTCATAGATATCAAATAAATTATTTAATATTCTGAAATTCGATATATGTAATTTTTACAAGGAATATACATTTTTTATTTTATGTCTTAATTTCCTCTTAACTCATTTACATACAATGCAGTATGTAATTCAATTAAAAGAAATGCTCAGGCTTGTTTTGCCATCCTACATTTTAATGCATGATTTAACTTTCATAAAATGTTTCCTAAACTAAGGGGAAAGTTTTGCAGCAATTAAAAAAAAATTTAATTATTCATTTTTCCAAGCTTTACATATTGAAAATTACTATTAGAAATTATTTTTAAGCAAACATTTTATAGCTAGGACATTATAGAATGAAAATTAAAAATGTATCTCTTTGGAAGCGATTCAAATTTTTAACAATTTTAATTAGAATATATGTATGTAATATATAACTTCACATATGTCTGTAGAACAAAATGCATATGGTGTTTTAAACAGAAATGTTTACAGCTGTCTCTCATATTACTATAAATTGGAAAAATTCTTAGTTTAGCACCTATGTAAAAAAAATCATTACATTTGTTAATGATTTTACTCTAATTTGTGAAACCAATTTTTCAACTATGCCTATGCAGGCAAATGATGAGTTATTGATATAGATAAAAAATAGAATTACTGTTTTGGGAAATAAAAATTTTCATTGAAAAAAACTAAAAGGTTTAAAAATATAGAGAAAAAAAAGAAGAAAAAAACAGAAAGCGTTTTCTGTTTTCATTTTGAGCTACAACACTTTTAAATAATGAGCCGCACATGCGAATTACGAATTGTTATCATAAAAAGAATAAATTCGAAGTAACTTGGCGTTTATTAGGTTAAATGCACTGCTGTAAAATGCTTTATTTAAATTAAAGGAAAATATTTCATAGAATTCAAAAATGTTTGACGATTGAAATTATGTAGATATTTTTATATTGTATAATGTACATCCATACATTAGGTAACTGTTCTTTGAAATATACTGAGAAAATTACTTAAAATAAAATTTTATTACACAAAAAAGTAATAGGCATCACAATTCTCAAATCCTATTGTTAACAAACCAATGAAATTTAGAAATCTAGATGATGAATGTTAAAAATACTATTTTAAAGAACTTCAATAAAATTTAAATTATTTATGTTCACTAATAATATTAAAAAAACGTAATTTTTTCCATGGCGTAATTTTTAAAATTAATTTTCAGCATAAAATTAAATTTCACTTTTCTATTCACTATGTTATATTGAACTGATTTTTTAAATTTGAAACATATCAGTTTATTTTAACACTATGTATATATTGTTTAGAATATTTTGAATAAAACACCTCATGTACATTATTGGTATAAATTAAATTTTAATTAAATTGTGGAATGTTTAATTAGTTTAATTTAAATTTCATCTCTGATCCTATTCCAAAGTTTAGGTTTGGTTTGGTTTGCCGCTCTACGGCCATTTTTTTCAGAAATTTTTTTTTTTTTAAATGTTACAGTTCTTAAATTATGCTAGAATATACATGCATCTATGTTATTTTTATATATACAAAGATAAATTTGATTTGGTTTGCTGCTCTACTGTCATTTTTTTTTTGCACATTTTAGGCTGATTAGACCGGGACCTACAGTTTAAAGTGGATTCCGAACCACTAACAAACATTAATGCCACTGCCAGAATTCGAACATGAAGCGTGTGGTACCAAAAACCAGAACTCTAGCAAATTGGCCATCAGGCTGCTCCAAAGTTTAGGAGATACTCTCCAGCTATACTTATTTTTATTGAATGCTTATTAATATATGCAATTCATTTACATTAAAATGAAATTAACACTTTTTATAAATTCAGTCGTGATCATCAAATCCTTTCAACACTTTTCCTTCAAAACTACTCATCGCAATTAAATTTATTCGTAGAAACATTATTGACAAATTGCGACCTCCAAGTGTAGTCACATATAGCGTAAATCACGAGCGTTCAAAAAAAAAAAGTCGTAATTGGCACAAATTTTAAACGGTTCAAGGTTCAAAGTGACTGTTCTGGATCACAGATGCGGTCATTCACTGAGCTTTGCTGAAATGTTCTTCTTTGTTCACTTAATTGATGAGATTGATTACCATTTCGTCGATTACAGTTTGCATTTCAGATGTCCTGAAAAGGAAAATAATGCAACTTTGTTCTACTGAAAAGTCCTCCTTCTTTAAACGATGTTACTAGAGTGTAAATGACCATATTGGAATTTGATTTTTCAAATTGTTCAAGTGCACTTGAGGAGCATAAAGAATGTTATTATTTAGTTACCATTATTTTATTGCTGGCGTAATTCAATTAAATTTTAATTAATCTATGTGTAATAGGTACTATACTATATAAAAGAAAAAATCTATACAGCCCTCCTTTTTCTTCCTTTTAAACGATGTTACTAGAGTGTAAATGACCATGTTGGAATTTGATTTTTCAAATCGTACAAGTGCACCTGAGAAACATAAAGAATGTTTTTATTTAGTTTTCATTATTTTATTAGTAGCATAATTCAATTAAATTTTAAGTAATCTATGTGTGTAATAGATACTATATAAAAGGAAAATATTAAAAATAGGATAATTCTTCGAATAATAAGTTTCTAAAATTGATCAGAATAATGTTAAATAGTTAAATAAAAAATTAGTTATCAAATCAATATGTCGAAATAAGGTACAAAAATTATAAACATAAAAATTAATCATTAAAATTAAATTTTAATTAATGGATCTTTAAATTTTTATGCTGCTTTTAAGTTATTAAATTCAAAAATTTATTTAGAACTATTTTTATCGAAAAATGTGAATGAAAGCAATAAATTAATTTTACTTAGTTAGTTAAGTTTCAAATCAATTAAATTTTTATTAATCTATGTGCAATAGGTACTATATAAAAGAAAAAATCTATTAAAAATAGGATAATTCTTCGATTAATAAGTTTTTAAAATTGAACATACTAATGTTTAAATAATTAAATAAAAAATCAATTCTCTAATCAACACGTCGAAATAAGGTATAAAATTATAAGCATAAAAATTAATCATTAAAAATTTGATTTTTATTTATTGATCTTTACATATTTAAGCTGCTTTTAAGTTATTAAATTCAAAAGTTTATTTTGAACTGTTTTATTGCAAAATGAAATTGAAAACGATAAATTAATTTTATTTAATAAGTTGTGTTTAATTTAAAATTGCACAGAATTCTGTAAAAATTTTCTTCAATAAAGAAATGTTATAGTAATGGTATTTAATACGCCCTCCTCTCATAGAAAATTATGTTGAATTTCTTTTAAATTCAACGCAAAAACTTCGATTTTGACAACACAAATTTATGGATTTATAAATCCCTGTAAATAACAATCATAAGTTTCATTCTTTTATAAATTTTCAATGTATTCCAGAAATTGCATTCAGAAATACAATTGAGAATAGTGAGTAAAACGGATATTAATTGTATATTATGATTATATAGTTATAATGCTAGAAATGGTGTTATATGCATTTTTCCCGAAATAAAGTGATCATTAAATTAGAAATACTGGCAGCACAATTAACTATAAATTCTCCACTATAATGACACAAGAATAGAGTCAAGATTGCAGTATAGCTTTCGAACCATTAGCTATAAACTATTTTATTACTTTTTGACAATAGCTTTAGAGTCGGTGTTACAACAATTTTGAAAATGAGATAATCAATCGAATTATGAAAAAAAATCTTAAATAATTTCATATAAATATGCTAAGCACAACTGATTTCAACACTTAAAATTTAAAAATAGCTTCAAAAGTTTGTCCACAAATGTGTCTCTGAGATAATAACTACTCTTGTAGTTCATGCACATTTTTAATAAATTAAAATCTTATGCATGTAAGTCTAAAAATAATTTATAAAGATTACAGATTCAAAAGCCTTAAATAAAAATAATCCCCCAACCAAATATTTTGACATAATATAATTCAACCCTCTTGACCTCCAAGTAATAGCTTCTTGGGCAATATCTCCAAATTTTCCAGCAGCCTCAGCTTTCAGCAGTCTGTGTCCATCTTGCACGTAAGTGACAAGCCAGACGTGTCGAATATTCATGCGTGTGCCTTTGGTGCCCATATATGGGGAAGGGGCTCGCTTCGAAAGAAAGTCGGGCCAAGGCCAGAAACCCATTAGCTCCAGAAGCAGGTATACACGGACAGCATCCGCCGCAACCTTGAAAATTCTCGCCACCCTGATATCAAGCCGCAGAGAACGTCCACTTCGAAATAAATGAAGCGATTAAAAAGCTGTTATACGGCACTTGTGAAGTAGATCTCGGAGGGGAAAAGAAAAAGTACAATAACTGTCAAGATGGGATTTTCAATGAAAGGGGTTGCAATGATGCTTTTGAAAGAAGGGATGGTACTTAGCTTTAAATGTTCTATTTATTATTTTAAAACATGGGATAATATGCCGATCGAGCGGAATTTTTATAATTCTTTGGCTCAATATACTATAAAATCGATCAATAAAAAGCATTTGATTAATCACTTTTGTTCTTGTTTGTCATAAAAAGTGTATCAAAAATACTAAAATATTTATAATATCAATGTAACGACCAGTATCATTGTTTAATAAACAATAAAGAATGTAATCTAATGAATAGTTAATAATTGTTTATTAAACAATAAAGAATGTAATCTAATGAATAGTTAATAAAGAATTTGATGTGGGGCATTACATTGATATGATAAGTATTTTAGTATTTTTGATTCACTTTTTATAATAAACAATCACAAAAATGATTAATCAAATAGCTGTTATTCGTCGATTTTTAATATTATTTCCAAAATATTTGTACATACATTTAGGTTAATTCGGTTTACGTTTTGTAATGCTAATATGTATATGTTATGTAATGTTAATATATATTTATCAAACATAGATAGGTTTTATCTAATTTGGTACAATTATACATAATATTAAAATGTTTTGTGACAAATTGAATATATGTCATATTTTCCCTCATTTCAATTAATTTTTTTTAAATTAAAAATGGATTGTTTAATAATGTTGTATTATAATTGTTAGGGCGACTTGAAGGAAAAAAATATACTTTTAATATTAATTATATATATATAACATAGACAGGTTTTATCTAATTTGGTATAATTATACATAATGTTAAAATGTGTGACAAATTGAATGTATATCATTTTTCCATCAACTAATAGAATTTCTCACTAAATTTTTTTAAATTGTGGTTTAAATCAATATCTAATTTCGCAATAGTGACTTAATATCTCTTTTGTCATTGCTTAAAATTTCACCATTTCAAGCAATAACTCAGAAAATACACAAATTCTGTAAAGCTATTACCAATTATGTATTTTGTATACCAATGCCACCCATGCATGTAATTATCAATTTTATTTGGTTATTAAGATTTTCAAATGATCATTGAATCATTTCTTCACGCGAAAGAAACCGTTAAGGTTTCAGAAATGTTCTTTTCACTTCCATGCGAGAGGAGAGGGTGTATAACCTTAAAAGGTTCGACCGCAGTGCAGTTGATTTGCGGTTTCATATTACTCGCTGGAAGAACTCGTAACATCCTGCGAAGGATATAAAGCAGATAAGAAATTAGCATTTTTATAACATTGGTGCAATGCAGAACAATAATAGTTTTTTTTTTATTAATTTGTTTTTATATGTTGATCGACTTGTCACTGAAGGAGAAATAATAAAACAATTGTTAATCTATTTTTCAAACTGTCATTTTCATACTTTTAATCTATACTCAATATTTTACAGTCATTTTCATACTTTTAATCTATAGTCAATATTTTACAGTCATTTTCATACTTTTAGTCATCAATACTTTTAATCAACTTTTAATATCAAATGTTTTTTAATCATGACAGTTAAAAGCACTTACAAAAAATTAGTCTAGATAAAAATAATAACCTTGTCCTCTGTAAATTTTTATATTTAGTTTTAGTAAGTTGTTAATTTTTTAAATATATATTCATGGGAATAAAGATGAGTAAGCTTCAGTGATTAAAATTTTAAATGCTTCATTTTTAAATATTTATTTTATAATGAGATTTATTTATTTTTACGTATTACATACAAGTGAAATAAATTTGTATTACTTTTTTAATCATTTAACATCCTAAAGAAACCTCTGTATCACTGGTAATGCCATATTTACTAGAACTATTAGTGAGTTCTGCAAAATTCGATTGAATTTCTTCAACATTAACTAAAACACTGTTCAATAGTAAAATTAAAATAGCTTAAAAATTAAATTTACATAATTTCAAAAGAGATAAATATATCATTGCATCAACCACATTAGGAATGCATTTTTCTAAGTGAAAAATAAAATAATTTTGTACTTGCAAATGTTTTATCCGTTTTAGATCGACAGTGATCTGAAGATATTATGCGCAATAAATAAATATCAAATAAAATAAATAAATAAATATAATTATCTCTTCATATGCGGCAGTTGAGTGTTAATGGTCAATAACATACGAAAAGATTTCATTCACAAAATTTTCACAAATGCAGCGAGTCCGTTTTACATAATTTTGTCATGACTTCTTCAAGGGTTGTGCATTCTAATTCATTTTTACCGGTACTTAGACATTCTTCTAGAGTATCTGAAGAAAAATATTATTATGAATATGAATATTATTAACACTGACTCATAATGAGTTTTTTGTTTTCATGCTCTAAAGATTTATAGTAATTAATTCTCTGACGGATTGTTTTTTCAGTTAGATTAATTTTAAAAAATTAATGTACTTATTCAGTATTCCTGGAGTGGTTAATAAAACTCTTTAAGCTATTTATTCATAATAGAATACTTCCAAATTATATCTACTTCTAAACTCAATTTGTATTTGTTACCCAATGGGAATTCGTTTCACTTTTAGAAAAATTGCTCTATTAATTCTCTAAGTTATTAAGTGTATTTTCTATTCTCTATGTTAGTTAATTCTCTAAGTGCTCTGGATTAAGTTATTTCTCTAGAAGTGGTTCTCAAAGGGCGGTATTCTCTGCTCAAAGGTCTCTGCGGTATTCGAAAGAAATATGTGTTCAGATATAAAAATAAATATAGTTACTCTTTTTCTTGTCAGCTTTCCTGTTCAATGACAGCTTTCATTATAAAACACTGATCATTCTAATTGCTTTTTCCTTCTTTTATTCTCATAAACCAACAGCGATAATATGCAAAGAATGTTTCCGAAAAACTCACTTCCATGGTTGGTTATAGAAGCACTAGGGTATATGTGATTTTCAGTGATAAAAAAATTTCCATTGCAGTCTTCTGTAAGTAGTACTCTGTGGATTTGATCATCTAATATTAATTGAAGAAGAATAACTAGTAGTTATATCCACTGATCGTGAATTGAGTATTAAACATAAAGAATTGTCTCTTGAAATCTTGGATTCCTATAAAAGAAGAATGCGTGTAAATATCTAAAAACACTTTGAAAATTTTATTGTAATTTTCAACGACATATTCATGTGATTTTGGAATTTTCTACCCTCATCAAAATTAAGCAGAAAAAGAAGAAATCCTTAATGTATTGTCAGGAAAATGAGAATTTGCCTTTCAAATATATGCCCAAACATTGAAGAAATTGCTAGGAAGCTTCAAGCTCATGTTTCTTATAAACACAAGAATAAATAAATTAAAATGTGTTTTATTTTCATGACATTTTTTTCTGTGCTATTTAACTTAACTATTATAAAATTTATCTCAGAAATTTATATGTAGAGTGCCTACGAGTATTTGTAGGCTTTTAATTGCTCCCTGACTTCAAAAAGTTTGAGAACCACTGCTCTAGAAGCTATTTCTGAATTGTATATAGCCATTGTCAACTGATTTTTTGTAAGAAATGTTTATCAGATCTTCCGCTAAATCCTTGGACATTAATTGACCATCATATCACATTTTATTCATTACGTATGCAGTGCATTTCTCTTCCCGTGTCGCTATGGCTTACATTGAGATCAATAAACTCATAAACAACCCCTTAACTGATTATTTGCTGTTAAATTCGTCTTACAGATATTAATATCGTGACAAGAATAAGCTCTGCAAAATCAGACGTTTTATGACAAAAATATTGTCACTACCATTACGTCGTGTTGCATGTGTTTCCTGTTATAAGAAATATCCCAGTTGAACGATCCTGAATGTTACTTTTCTTTAGAAAAAAACGTTCAAAGATGACTTTTATATTGTAAATTAGAGCCATTTGTATGGAGATGCTTTTGTTATTTTGCAAATTCACTCTTTAACTAATTCCAGATTATTTAAACCGATTTATAAATTTCAACAATATCTTCTTAAATAGTATGAGGAACTATAAATAATTCTACAATATGTAAATAATATTGTTATTTTCAAAAATCATTAGTTTAAATAAAGAAATTTTGTAAAACAGTTTCATCTATATATATATGCAGCTTACAACAATGTTATAAAGAATACGATTTAAGTTCATAAGAGCATTGATAAACTATCTGAAGACTTCCTTTTTTGTGCTAAAAATACGTCTTATGTAATACTTTCTTGCTGGAAAACTTCAGAAAGTTATCTATTTTCTGTACCTTCTTTTAAAATTTATGCCAAATAATATTGAATTAACAATCTTAACTGATCAGGTGAATTTCTCAAATAGAAATATTTTTCTTTTTTCTTTAACCCACTCGTTATTGTTCAAAATTTTCAATTTTTTAAAGCATCATGTTATAATATACAAACCCTCTCATACCTTCTAGTAAAAACATATTTTTTAAAATTTCCTATTTAAACTTTTCGTGTTATCATCTTTATTTTTAGAATATGTCGAATGATTTCCAGAAAAAATATTTCTATTTAAATTTCCTATTTAAACTTTTCTTGTTATCATATTTATTTTTAGAATAACGTCAAATGATTTCCAGACAAAAAAAAAAAAAAAAAAAAAACGTTTCTTCCTCTCATTCGATGCAAATCAAATGAAATTCTTAAATTATTGCATCTGCAATAGTATGAATGCGAGTGCTTACTATATGAATGGTACAGGAAGTCAAACCTCCGCATTCTTTGTAAGCTTTTAAATCGTCGAAGTACATTCATAGACCTTTTCTTATTTCATTTGAGTGCTGCAAAAGAACTGAGTAATCAGGAGATTAGTAAAGTTATGTTTGTCTGCTGCATCGTCGTTTGTTATCTACTTAACTTCCATGTCAGTCGTCATCTGTTAGTTATTGATTGTTACATTTCTTCTTCGGTCATTATCTCTACTTAGATGCTTTCCATATTCCTGGAAAAAAATAGGCGGATCGCAATGTTTGTCATTCATTCCAATCATAACTGAAGGAAAATGTCACAATCAAGACCAGCAATCTTCAATCACTGACTGATTGAGGAACTTGTTGAATTTATAGAAGAATGATGTCGCATCTTTGTGATATGTTTATGTAAATCGTTGCCAAACACTGTAAAGATTCGTTTCGAAATTTATATGTTTATCACTCAATTGAAAAATTCAAGTTTTTTTATGAATCGCATTTTTATGTGTTATCATTTATTTTAATCGTAAAACAGATCTTACATATTATTTTTATCATATACCACCATTCTGTCACAACTGTCTTCATCCTTTACTTTACAGACAAATCTTTTGCATTTGCATTCATGGAGATAAGATCTATTTAAGAGTTTCCTAATTTTTCTGCCAGTTTGACTGTCTGGTGAAAAATTGATCTATGGTTGCTGTACGTTATGGTAATGAAAAGGATTTTAGCCTTATCACAGTCATTTTTTAACTTGATTCAGAAAAAAATTAGTTTTTAGCATATTAAATGTAGATGTTGAATTAGCTAGCTAAAAATAAAAAAGGCATATTTTGAATTTGTTCATTGAAGAAGTTAAAAATATTCTTTAGACTACTTTTAAAAGTAGTTTTTTCTGATTTTTAGTAGTTCAGTATAAATATGAGTTTTGATATGTTTATGGACATCTGAAAGTCCTCACATGTTAGAAAGATTCAAATTAATAAAAATACGCACATAAATTATTTAGTGTCTAAAGTTTGGTTTGGTCTGTCGCTCTACGATCATTTTGTGCACACTTTAGGCTAATTAAACAGGGGTCTATAGCTTAACGTGGATTCCGAACCACTAACAAACACCCATGCGGCCGCCATGATTAGGGTCTAAAGAGTTTCGGAAAATGAAACTTGATGTGTAATTTTATTAATCACTTTTTGAATTCCTGGAGGTTTTCAAGTGTTTCTTTAGTATAAAATTTTTGACAGAAAAAACTAAATTTAACAACTTGCACGTATTCGTCCTTAGATACACCTTCAGTAAAATATTTATTACATTTTTTTTTCCATTTGTGCAGATATATATAGAACTGATTAAAAAGATTATCCAATCTCTTGATGAAATACAAAAAATAACCTATTATTAAGAGCTAAATACTAATTGCCAGCAAAAAAAGTGTGAAGTATTTCGTGTCTCAGACCAATCTTTCATCTTCGACATCCTTTTAATTATTATTTAAAGATTGTGGAAGAACCAAAATAACTTCGAGCAAAATCATGCCAATCCTTTCCTCGTTCATTTTATAGCCTTAATCAATTTCATTTCAGTTTTCAGATTTTAGATAAAGCTCTTATTACGTACTATGTTAAAGGATCATCCTAAACTCTGTTATCTAATATATATCGAGAATTAGATCAAGAATTCGTGATGCTCAAATGTTAATTTGGACTTTATAGTTAATGATGTCCTGACCCCGGAGTATTTCAACCAAGCCCAATAAACGATCTATCCTTACTTCAACAACAACTCTTCCACAGGGTGTAAAACAACATGTGCGTTTCCTTTATTAAGTTTTATGTGCCAAGAACAAACCTCAATAACAAACTGAGTGGTTTCCGTTATCGATCGTGATAACTTCGATCGATCATTTTACATTTATTTTGACATGTGTTTCAATTTTGGTCAGATCTGTTAATGAGAATCAAACAAGAAGAAAATGGCCGAAATGAAAAAAACTAACATTGCATCACCGTCTTATAAAGTCATTTTGGAATCTTAGTGGGAGGTTACTCAATCAACTCGACATCAATCATTTGTAAAATTGCCTGTCAACTCTTTGGTTCTTAAAACAAATATGAATTGTCCTTCAAACTACGAACCATCAATTTTTATTATTAGACGAATATGGGTTTATCTAATGATATTAATATTGGTCTTGTGTTCAATAGTAGTTGAACCATTCATTGCGTATTTTGTAAAGATAGGTAAAGATGTTCTAATAATAGTCCTAATGTTCCAGAGTCAAATACAAGAACTAATGTTAGAGTTCAATTATCTTGCCATATTTATTCATTTCTTTATTGCATGTGCTATTTTAAGGAATGTCTTATTTACTCAGTTTTCAATTCAAGGAATCAATTTTCAAACTACGAACTATCAATTCTTATCATCAGACGAATATGGGTTTATCTAATAATATTAATATGGGTCTTGTGTTCTATAGTATTTGAACTCATCTTTGTGTATTTTGTAAAAATAAGTAAAGATGTTTTAATAATAGTCATATCATTCTAGAGTCAAATTGAAGAACTTACGTAGCATTCAATAATCTGGCCATATTTATTTATTTATTTGTTGCATGTATTATTTTAAGGAACGTCTTATTTACTCAGTTTTCAATTGAAGGAATCAATTTTTAATTTAACGAATCAGTTAAAGTAATCGGATGAATTTCAAAATTTGTAACGTTTTTCATTCAAATGTAGGATTTTTTTAATCCAAAAATTGATTGATGTAAGTATTTTGAGGACACTGATACTTGTACTCTATCTTACTGTGCATAAATTTTAAAATGACAACGGATATAATCGATAAAACCTCAATTCTATTAATTCTAGCAGAGAAAATTAAATGTTATAATTTTAAGGAATAATGATTTCGAGTGAGATATAAATGGGTAGTTGCATTTGTATATTTTATGCATTTTTAATTAATGTATCATAACTAGAGTTGAAATAAACTTAGTTGAATTATGCTATGTAGTCTGCCTGATTCAAAATGCGCGCAATTAGGATTTTAAAGATATCAACATAATTATAAATTTTTGTTTAAAAAAAAGTTTTGAAGAAACGAAAATTCAAAGTACTTGTTAATATTATCTCGAAAATTGAGAAATTATTTTGTGCATGGCTCAATTTATTGTTGCTTTCGAATACCGGACACTGATTTAAGTTATTCCACAGAAGAATGGTAGATATGTAGAAGATTTAACGGTGCCTAAGGTGCATTGTGGAAATCTACTACTCTGCACTAACATTTTGTCATCACATTTTTTAACGAACACATCCAGTGAAATATCTGACCCAAACCCAATGGAAAGACATTCCGACCTATCATCGGCATACACAATGGAGGTATGAAATTCGACTTCGTTTTTAAAGTTTCGAACGCGACTCCCAGAGTTCAGAAACTCGATGTGAAAATTCATAAAAAAAAATAATAATGTGTGTTTTCTTAGAGTTTCATCAAAACATTACTTTTACTTAGTATATAGCACACATGGCAAAAAGAAAAAAAGTCGATTTCACGACATTAAACTGTGACATGATTAAGAAAAAAAAATCCTTTATCTATACATATCATACGCCAGACTTAGGCATGACGGCCAACAGTCTATGTTGGGCAGCCCAATACAGCTCAGAATCACAAGCAAAACAATTATAGTCTTTTGCAGTATTTACAACCGCTACGTCAACAATTCCAGGACAATAGTTCAGGTGGTTCCCACCATGTCAGAATTGGTCAAGCAAAATGGGCAAGTTGGAGAGTGTGACAGCCTCTCTCTGTAAAGGTTTTTCCTAAGATAGCCATGTCCAGTTTTTTACTGAAATTAGCAATACCAACAGGTCTAGGCGCAAGGTCGTCGCTAGAATCTAGGTCGTAAAAGGAAGGGGATTATGCTCCTGCAAATGCAGCAAAAAATTTCTGCTGAAGTAAAACAACTATCATAAGTCAATCAAGCTTTATCATTAAAATGCATAAAGATAGGCAACTCTAATTTTTTAAATAAAAACAAGCAGACATTTTATTGCATCCTTTTGTCCTTCACGCAAAAAATAATCATGACATTCAAATAAAAATCGATGGAATCTAGGATGAACAGAAAAAAAGTATTTTTAAACTAACAGCATATTTAATAACGTAATTTGTGTATTGAAATCTGCTGAGATCATACACAAGATTGCTCTAATTTTAATCTGTATGTCGAAAGAAGTTATTAATGTTTTGTAAACGGAACCAAAAGTTAGTGGGTGAAGCAGCAATTATGTAGATGGTATAATTAACCAGGAAACACCTTGCGGATGTAAAACTTAACCTGTCTCATTAATATTCTTCAGTGATCGTGAACGGTTTTGTTCATTAAGGTGATCTAATGAGATCGCATTCACACCTTTAAGTTATTAATTGCTTGGTAAGATATTAAATGAACTTAGTCTAGAATGTGAGATTTGGATCAAATTAAAAAAATCAAAGGCTTTCAAAGTTTCAATATGTTTCGTAAGAAATGCTGTCATTATTTAAATCAGGGATTCTCATTGACTTAAAAAAGCTGCAGGCCACGTTAAAAAAAAAAAATAATAATAATAAAAAAACCCTCTAAAATGATCTAATTAACATAAATTTCTTTTCTATATGTATAACAAAATTAATAAATATAATAAAAAAGTAAATACCCAATTTTTTAATTAAAACTTTTTTATATATCATATTTTCTTTGATTTTATATTATTAATCCACATTTTTCTTTTTATCGTTAACATTTCTTTTTATATACGCCTATGCATTTTGAGGCATAGTACTTTCAAATGTACGTATCATATCAGTATAAAATAAGCAATAAATCACAAAAAAAAAATAATGTATTTTGAGGTATAATACTTTCAAATGTACATATCATATCGATATAAAATAAGCATTAAATAACAGTAAATTACAAAAAATAATCAATATTAAATACTGAAACTATTATATTCTCTACTAATATTATGGAAGTCCCTAATATATTATTAATTTTCATTTTTCTTTTTATCGTTAACGTTTCTTCATATGCACCTATGTATTTTGAGGCATAATACTTTCAAATGTACATATCATATCGGTATAAAATGAGCATTAAATAGCAATAAATCACCAAAAATAATGTATTTTGAGGCCTAATACTTTTAAATGTACGTATCATATCGGTATAAAATCATTAAATAGCAATAAATCACAAAAAATAACCAACATAATGTACAGCAATAATCATATTCCCTATTATTAATATGGAAGTCCCTAATCTTATTAACATTCGGAATTCCTACTATTATCATTACTATTATTAATAAAATTTATAGAGGTGTGGTTTTTTGAGTATTATCCAAGTTTTTAATAAATGGTAATTCCCTTTGTTCAGGAATACACAGTCTTATGAAGGTCACATAAAAAAGTCCATCGAAAATTAATTAATATACATAAATTTCATTTATCTGCAAAAAAAAAAAAAATGAATCATATAATACATCAAAAAAGCAAATAAAGAATTTGATGCGTGAGATTACATTAATTTAATGTTTTAGCATTCGGATCGATTTTTGTAGTTACCAGCTCAAACGTGATTAATTACACAATTTTTATTTATCGATTTTGTTTTTGTTATTCTTGTCTAAATATATTTGTTCCCAAATGTGTGTTGTTTTCTAAACAGGTTTAAGCTTTCTTTATGTGTTATTTAGCAACAAGACACAATTTAATTTTTTTAGCTAATTTAAAAATGGGACATTTCTTAAAACTTAACAAAAAATAAATTTAATATATTTACACAAAACAAATAAAGAATTATAACTTCCATTTTATTAATTTTAATATTTTTTATTTAGTTTTTACTATTTATATTTTCCAATTTCTTAGAAATGTTTAAAAATGATTAATTATTCATTTTTTATTTATTGATTTTATTGAATAGTTTAAAAATATTTTAAATGAATAGTTTGTAAAGGTTTAAATTTTTAAATGAATATTTGTAAATAACTTAAATGAATAGTTTGTAAATAACTTAAATGAATAGTTTGTAAATAACTTAAATGAATAGTTTGTAAATAACTTAAATGAATAGTTTGTAAATAACTTAAATGAATAGTTTGTAATATAACTTAAAATTAGAAATGAAAATTTCCAAGAATCTTTTAATCTCAAAATAACAAATGATCATTTTGTTTTAACTTTTCATTAAAATGAAAATATGTTTTAAAAAAACTTTCAAATTATTTTAAAAAATATGTAAAAATTAATTGCAGAATTTTTTATTTAAATCATAGTGATATTTGTAGAAATTGATTTAACTTTCAAATATTTTATTTTTCAGCTAGTTCAAATTTACTTTATCATAAGGAAATTTCTTAACACGCTGACTTTTATTCGTATGCAAAAAGTACAAAATTTGTTTATCGTTAAGTAATTCTTTAAATTTAAAATTAATTTAATTTTAATTAGCTTATAATTTTATTTTCTTATAACTTCCATTTTCTTAATTTAACTGCTTATAACTTCCATTTTTTTTACTTCTTCTTGATTATTTCTTTATAATTCATAACTTCATTTCTTCAGAAATGATCACTTATTTGTATGCTTAAATGAAAGTAAATAAAAATGAATAGTTTGTAAATTTAAATAATTCTTATTTAAAATTAATTTAAATGAATAGTTTGTAAATAACTTAAATGAATAGTTTGTAAATACAAATAAGTTTTTATAACTTAAAATTGAAATATAATTCATGAATTAATCTCAAAATAACAATTCACTTATTCGTTGCAATAAAATGAAAATATGTTTATTTAACGTAATTCTTATTTAAAGTTAATTTAATTTTCAAGCAAAAGCTTTTAAAGTCATAGTCTCAGAGATATAGATTAACATTTTTTTTTACTTGTGATGAATTTATAATTCATGAATTCATCGCGAATTCACTTATTCGTATGCAATAAAGTAAAATTTGTTTATTTAACGTAATTCTTATTTAAAATTAATTTAATTTTGAAGCAAAAGCCTTTAAAGTCATAGCCTCGGAGATACAGACTAACGATTTTTTTTACTTGTTGATGAATTTATAATTCATGAATACATCGCGAATTCACTTATTCGTATGCAATAAAATAAAATTTTTGATTCCGCCATAATTCTTAAGTATATATTCGATTCTGTTTAAGATAATAAAAAAATTTCCTTATCTCGAAAAATATTAGTATTTTAAATAAATAAAAACGTTTATTATTTAATTTTTCTTTTATAATTCAAGAAATTCCGGAAGAAATTTAAAAAACTATTTCACTTTGGACTTTACAACCTAAAATAGAAACGCAAAGACATGTTGACGCACTTGAAGGCGATGAGTTCATATCTATCATTTAAACGCCTCAATTCACTACAGTTAAAAAAAAAAAATGTTTGCTTTTTTTTCTTGTGAAGAAGGGATTCATACAATGGGAATAAATGAATCAACAAAACAAAAACAAAGAAACTTTTATATGCTTTTTATATATCTTACTATTTGTCACGGATACTGTAAGATTCATTTATTTACGCTTGTTTCATGCCTAGATACAGTGCTACTTACAGGTGTGGGCTATGTAGGCGGTTCGCCTACGGTGTACTTCAAAAACATTTTTTTTTTTTTTTTTTTTTTTTTTTTAACCGAGGCGAGAAGTCATAGCTTGACTTAATTTTGCTCAAAAAAGCAAAAAGCAAAAAATAAATAAATAAATAAATAAAAATAATAATAAAATAAATAATAAATAAATAAATTTAATTAAAAAGATAAATAAAAAAAAAATTACAATGATACGTAATCAACTTCTATGTAATAAAAACCATTTGAAAAAATCATGAAAAAATAATTTGAACATGTTTTAATCGTATTTAAATTAAAAACATCCTTTAAACTGAATTTTTTTGTTTTAAATGAGATGTTTGGTAGTACACGATGCTACTCAACTTTTATGAATTGATCTATCATATTTAACAGATTGACTTGAATGGCCTTATACATATTTCTGATAAATATTATAGGTATTTTCTAACTACTAATGTATAAAAATTGTAAATCTAACGCAGTGTACCAGATAAATTCAGGAACCATAGAAATTTCAATTAATAAGGTGGCACTAATCAAGTGATTCTACTCTTACTGAACTTGTCTCCAGATTTAACTTGTACTACTGTGACCAAAAAGTAAGACCAATTATTTTTCTTTTTCAAAAACTCTTTATTTATTCTTCCAAATTTATTTCATAGCCTTCAAAGTAATCCTCTCCGGACACAATGCACTTATGCCAACTTTTTTTCCAATCCTCAATGCATGCTAAAAAGTCATCGGCAGCGATGGCCTTCAAAGCGTGCGGCGATTCACGCTGAATCTCTTCAATCGACTCAAAACGGATCTCGTCCCCGGAGTGGTCTTTTGAGTTTAGGGAATAGCCAGAAGTCGCATGGTATGAATACGGTGGTTGTGGAACGATATGGGTTTCATTTTTGGCGAAAAAATCACGAAGAATCAATGCAGTGTGAGCTGGCGCATTCAGTATTTTCGGTACCAATCGAGATTTGACGTGTTTGAGGCCCAAAACGGAATTGAACGATTCTTTTGAAATTCCAACATCAACAGCAAGGTCTCTAATTGTAAATCGACGGTTTGCAAGCAACAAATCTTTAATTTTTTGGTCATGAGCTTCATCAGTTGAGATCGGTTCTTCAACGCGTTCTCTGCCTTCTTTGAACTGTTTATACCACTTCTAAAGATTTCTTTCCTATATAGGACTGCTCACCGAATGCCTTCTGCAACATACTATACGTTTCGCAAACAAAATTTAATGCAAGTTCTTTGCTCAATTAAATCAGACATTTCAACAATCGCCGAAATCAGTTTCAGCGTCTCACAAAGCCAAGCGTAACTCAAACATTAATGAATATTTTGACGTCAAATTTCCCACAGATATCAAGGACAGTGCCAGCAACCTAAAAAAGAAAACAAAAATTGAAATTCCATCAGCCCCGGGAATTTTAAATTTGAAAATTGGTCACTTTTTGGACACAGTAGTATCTTTATTGTTATCTTCTTCAACTGAAGACGTAATGCTTATATCCAAAATCTTGCACAGTTCCTTAAATGATGAAATCAGACTTTATGAATGCTCGATAGGTTTCCTGGCAATTTTTTTAATGAAATGAGAATCGGTAAGAAGACCAGAAAAATTTTAGTGAAGAAATTTTTTTGTTGGAAATATATTACCGAAATCAATCACAATATTGTCAATAAACTTAAAAATCTTAATAATTAATGCCTGATTTTAAGAAATTTTTCTCGGTTCTGATTTACCTTTAAAAATGTATAAAATTAAAGTAAAATTTAATTCTTATTAACATATAATATATACAAGTAGCAATAGCGACCTAATGGTTTAGCGGTCAACGAATAATACACTAACAGTAGTAGTTTTATATTTAAATAGCGCTGATATTCATTTGATTTTAATAAAGCTGAGCAATAGTAAGTAATATATACTAAGCAATAGTAAAATTATTAAAATAAACAATGAATTAAATGCGGATAAAATTTTATAAAGATAAATATTTTATCAAGATAAGTATACTAAGCAATAGTAAAATTAAGAAAATTGAAAAATTAATTAAATGTGGATAAAATTTTATTAAGATAAATATTTTATTAAAATAAGTATACTGAGTGATAGTAAAATTATGAAAATGGAAATAAAATTAAATGTGGATAAAATTTTATTAAGATTAGTATACTAAGTGATAGTAAAATTACGAAAGTGGCAGAAATTAATTAAATGTGGGTAAAATTTTATTATAGTATTCATAATAAATAATAGTAAAATAATGAAAATGGAAAAAAAAAACTAAATGTGGATAAAATTTTACTAAGAAAAATATTATATTATGATAAGTATACTAACTGATAGTAAAATTATGAAGAGGCAAAAATTAATTAAATGTGGTTAATTTTCTTTTACTTTCGCAAAAGATGCGTAGAAATATAGAAAAGTTAATATAAACTTAATCACTGAAACAGTTATATGCACTTTAACTACACCATATTGAGACACTAGTTGGTCCTGTTTCAAGCTTAAAGAAAAATGAATTGGTAGGGTCTTAACAACAAAGTATAAGTTAATCTTAACAACAATAAGAAAACAAGTAACTAAATTTAGAAAAACCGCTAACTTAATTGTTTTTTCTAGAACCGAAAGCTGTTTTTAACCGAAAATCATCTTTACCAAAAACTAAATGTCTGCGTTCCTTCCAATTTTTAAGAAATGCTTAAGACGCTAAAAGGCACTTGAGGAATGACACTTTTTAGTTGTTATCTAAAACATCGGGGAAAAAAACGCTTGTATAACATTTCTATGAAAACATAACGGAAAGATTATCTAAGAAAATCTGAAAGCTCATAAAATAGTGTGTAGTATTAGGTTAATAAGATTAGAGCTTTCAAAAACATTAAATAGAATTGTTTGTGATTCTGTATATTATTTTTACACTGAAATGTTTATATTTTGCTTATTAATGACAGATTTTATGACTTGCGTCGAGCTTCTAATGCAAATTTTATCTGTAATAGTTTTGACATTAATCACAAGATCCTTTTAAGATTTGTTACCGTGTCCATTAGGGTATATGAGTAAAATTAAACAGAAGATTAAACTTCTCTTCGAATAAAAACATGACAGATGTTGGTTACGAAAAAAAATATCCCAAACATTATAAATCACTTCTTTTTTATTCTCGGAAACACATGTTTTAATAAGCCAAAAGGAATAAAAACAGTGTTTCGATCTTTGGTAAAGTAAACACCACTTTAAATGTTGTCTGGAGAGATAAGTTGACAACATTTCTAGTGCTTAAGATGCTTCCTACTTACTTTCTTAAGATAAAAAAAGAATATTAATTGCTTAAATCGGTGGTTGTCAAACCCTGAGGTCCACTGTTTTCTAGGGGACTACGAAGGGATTTTATGACATCAATTGAAATTTAGTGCTGTTTGCTATTGCTGTCACGTTTAATTTTTTTTTTTTTTTTTCGTGGAGAAATTTTCTTTTCTAAATTATGCTGGTTATATTTTGTTCTAGTATCTTAATTGGCATATTTAATCTAGTTTTTAATTAGTTAATTCATTTATATTCTGTAATGTTGGCAGTTTATAAGTTAAAACTGATGTTAAAAGAAAATTTATCATTTTAAAAAAAAAATTTAATGTTGTTTTATGCTAAATGTTATTTATTATTTTTTTGCTTAAAATCAGTTTTAAATCAAATTTATCTTTAATAATAAAAATAATTCTAAATAATTCTTTATAATAATTCATCATTCTAAATGATAGGTATAGTATTAATAATATTAAACTTCTTTTTCCGATTTTTCTAGTTTTCATTTCCATTTAAATAAAAAATAACAATTTGCCGCTTTTTTAAATAAATAATTGATTATTATTTGCTTTAGTATCTTAATTGGCATATTCAATCTAGTTTTTAATTAGTTGATTCATTTATATTCTGCAATGTCGGCAGCTTAAAAGTTAAAACTCATGTTAAATGATAATTTGTTAATTAAAAAGGTTTTTTTAATGTTGTTTTATGCTAAATTTTATTTATTAGTTTTTCTGCATAAAATCATTTTTAAATCAAATTTATCTTTATTTTATTCTAAATAATAAGTATAGTAATGATACTGAAATTTTTTTTTCAATTTTTCTTGTTTTGATTTGCAGTTAAATAAAAAATTACAGTTCACAATTTTCTTAATAAATAATTGATTGTTAGAAAGTGTTTTGTTAACAGTAGTGTATATACAGTTAATTTTAATTTTAAATTTTAAAAGAATCCGCTAGTCTTTTAAATTTTTTTGAAGAGAAAGAATGACACGCAAGAAATCCTAAAAAAATAAGAATCAAAGGGATAACTTAACCTAATATGATATACCACAAAAACAATAGATATATAGCAACTGAATCAGCGTTATCTAAGAAGCAACTACGAGGGACTGCTTTATTGCACCCATATTGTGTTATTACAATTAACACCCTTAAGAATGATTACTGGGAGGATGATTTATACCCTCCTCCTTGAGCCTAATGGAAGGATCTTATGGCCCACTGATTTATCATGCCATTTTCAGCACAGACCTAAACCCTTTCTGTTCCACTTTACTTGTCGAGTTTTAAAAGAGGCTTTCCTAATTTAAAAATATAATACTCTATTTACTGGGAGGATGATTTATACCCTCCTCCTTGAGCCTAATAGAAGGATTTTATGGCCCACTGATTTATCATGCCATTTTCAGCACAGACCTAAACCCTTTCTGTTCCACTTTACTTGTCGAGTTTTAAAAAGAGGCTTTCCTAATTTAAAAATATAATACTCTATTTACTGGGAGGATGATTTATACCCTCCTCCTTGAGCCTAATAGAAGGATTTTTATGGCCCACTGATTTATCATGCCATTTTCAGCACAGACCTAAACCCTTTCTGTTCCACTTTACTTGTCGAGTTTTAAAAAGAGGCTTTCCCTAATTTAAAAATATAATACTCTATTTACTGGGAGGATGATTTATACCCTCCTCCTTGAGCCTAATAGAAGGATTTTATGGCCCACTGATTTATCATGCCATTTTCAGCACAGACCTAAACCCTTTCTGTTCCACTTTACTTGTCGAGTTTTAAAAGAGGCTTTCCTAATTTAAAAATATAATACTCTATTTACTGGGAGGATGATTTATAACCTCCTCCTTGAGCCTAATAGAAGGATTTTATGGCCCACTGATTTATCATGCCATTTTCAGCACAGACCTAAACCCTTTCTGTTCCACTTTACTTGTCGAGTTTTAAAAGAGGCTTTCCTAATTTAAAAATCTAATACTCTATTTACTGGGAGGATGATTTATACTCTCCTCCTTGAGCCTAATGGAAGGATTTTATGGCCCACTGATTTATCATGCCATTTTCAGCACAGACCTAAACCCTTTCTGTTCCACTTTACTTGTCGAGTTTTAAAGAGGCTTTCCTAATTTAAAATCTAATACTCTATTTACTGGGAGGATGATTTATACCCTCCTCCTTGAGCCTAATGGAAGGATTTTATGGCCCACTGATTTATCATGTCATTTTCAGCACAGACCTAAACCCTTTCTGTTCCACTTTACTTGTCGAGTTTTAAAAGAGGCTTTCCTAATTTAAAAATCTAATACTCTATTTACTGGGAGGATGATTTATACCCTCCTCCTTGAGCCATTTTAATGGAAGGGATTTTATGGCCCACTGATTTATCATGCCATTTTCAGCACAGACCTAAACCCTTTCTGTTCGTCTTTACTTGTCGAGTTTTAAAAGAGGCTTTCCTAATTTAAAAATCTAATACTCTATTTACTGGGAGGATGATTTATACCCTCCTCCTTGAGCCTAATGGAAGGATTTTATGGCCCACTGATTTATCATGTCATTTTCAGCACAGACCTAAACCCTTTCTGTTCGTCTTTACTTGTCGAGTTTTAAAAGAGGCTTTCCTAATTTAAAAATCTAATACTCTATTTACTGGGAGGATGATTTATACCCTACCCTCCTCCTTGAGCCTAATGGAAGGATTTTATGGCCCACTGATTTATCATGCCATTTTCAGCACAGACCTAAACCCTTTCTGTTCCACTTTACTTGTCGAGTTTTAAAAAGAGGCTTTCCTAATTTAAAAATCTAATACTCTATTTACTGGGAGGATGATTATACCCTCCTCCTTGAGCCTAATGGAAGGATTTTATGGCCCACTGATTTATCATGCCATTTTCAGCACAGACCTAAACCCTTTCTGTTCGTCTTTACTTGTCGAGTTTTAAAAGAGGCTTTCCTAATTTAAAAAATCTAATACTCTATTTACTGGGAGGGATGATTTATACCCTCCTCCTGAGCCTAATGGAAGGATTTTATGGCCCACTGATTTATCATGTCATTTTCAGCACAGACCTAAACCCTTTCTGTTCCACTTTACTTGTCGAGTTTTAAAAGAGGCTTTCCCTAATTTAAAAATCTAATACTCTATTTACTGGGAGGATGATTTATACCCTCCTGATACCCTCCTCCTTGAGCCTAATGGAAGGATTTTATGGCCCACTGATTTATCATGCCATTTTCAGCACAGACCTAAACCCTTTCTGTTTTTACTTGTCGAGTTTTAAAAGAGGCTTTCCTAATTTAAAAATCTAATACTCTATTTACTGGGAGGATGATTTATACCCTCCTCCTTGAGCCTAATGGAAGGATTTTATGGCCCACTGATTTATCATGTCATTTTCAGCACAGACCTAAACCCTTTCTGTTCCACTTTACTTGTCGAGTTTTAAAAGAGGCTTTCCTAATTTAAAAATCTAATACTCTATTTACTGGGAGGATGATTTATACCCTCCTCCTTGAGCCTAATGGAAGGATTTTATGGCCCACTGATTTATCATGCCATTTTCAGCACAGACCTAAACCCTTTCTGTTCGTCTTTACTTGTCGAGTTTTAAAAGAGGCTTTCCTAATTTAAAAATCTAATACTCTATTTACCCAATATTAAAATAGTCTATATATTTTTTATCATTAAATAATAAATTAATCCTTATTTTCTTATTCATTAATTGCTTATTTGGATAATTTTTTTCTTCTTCTTCAATGGCGCAACAGCCCCATGGTCGGTCAAGACTGTCTGCCAACTGGCAGATTTCGAAACACGAGATGTTTTCTTTTTACGGGGTAGGGTTGTCAGCCCTACACATTACAATCATATTAGACCGGGACCTACGATTTAAAGTGGATTCTGAACCATTACAAATATTCATGGCACCCCGGGAGGATAATTTCTTCAAATATTTAAATTTTCTCTCGAAAGTTAATCTTCTAAATAAAATCTTATTTAATAAAATAATTAATAATCGATGTCGAAAGTGGAAAGGGATTAGTTATAATGGGCCCAAGTTATGTAACAATTATTTATCGTATTTTTAATTACATACGGACAAACATCAAAAGTTAATAACAAAATAAAAAGATCGATGTGACATTCAGCCACACAGGACAGTTCTTGGCCACTACTGAGGAAGTTCAGTCAGTATAAAGAGGGTGCTGATGCCTTTGCTGTAAGGATTGCCAGATATAGGAAAGGAGAGGTTACACAGTGTATTTTTTCAAGAACTCGATATTTATTCTTATCTCACCTTTCCAAATTAATTTATCGACATTGTTCTAAACTGGTTGGAAAAAATAATATTAAAAAGTGGATGATGAAATCAAAACATGTATCTGGAACTCTAAAAGTTTTCGTAATTAATTGTCAGGGACATTTAACTTGAAATTTTAAAAAAAAATAATTTTATAATTTCATGATTCACCATTTGATAGGCACGAATGAATATAAAGTATTTTATTATCAATAAATACAAACAATTAAATTTATACCATTCACTTAAAATTAAATATTTATTGTTTTTAAGTAATTATTTGGTTTTATCAAACAATAATTTAATGTAAGATTTTTGGTCCTGAAATAGTATATTTGTGTAAAATAAACCAAACTTAATATTTTTTGTTTCTAAACTTAAAAAGCAACTAAGTTAAGTCTTTCTTTTAAACTTCATCAAAATAATTTTTAAGAAATAACTTTAATATTTCCTGTATCTATATTTTTTTTTTGATTTATTTGATAAAAATTAATAAAAACTTGATAAAGACACGATTATTTTAATAGATTAGTGCAAATATGATGCATCAATTTGAAAATATTTTGTCACGAGACCAGATTTAATTCATGTTTTTTTTTTTAAGATTCTTTATTCATTTAAACTGTTTATGGTTTTGAAGGTTCTTTATTCATTAAACTTTTTTATTTAAAAAAAAACTATTCGAAGAGTATTTTATAGTAAGCCAATTATTGTACGAAATAACATAACATTTTTTTTTTTTTTATTATCAAATCATATTTATATTTAATTCTTCAAATTTTATAATTTAATATTTCTTTTAAGACCTCTTTGATCCATAAACTTCGGTAACAATAACATCTGCAAAAACATTTACTTAAATAAACGATAGAAATAAATATGTATTTCTTTTTCTACGAAGACCTAAAACTGTGCGATGTTACTTTACATGAAGTGTTCCGATACAACAAATCAACTCCGCATTATCCTTTCCTTCGATACTTATTTTTAATGTGTTGCATACATTACTAAAACCAACATATGATAATGCCTTCTGAGAAAAAAAATGCATTAGGTGCCCTATTTGCAATTAAAAACGAAGGGCGCTTCTTATGTTTCGAACCTCTTCTGTACGCTTGGAGGCACATTCATGAATGGCTTCCTTCTGTCATTGAATTCTTGGCAAGAATTCTTTCTTCCCCTTCCAACAGACTTTCGATTTTTAATCAGCAAACAATTGCTCTTGGAATAAAATCAACCTTCGAAAAAATTATATTTCGTAGCAAGTAGTTTTTAAGCAATTACTCTAATAACATGGGTACAGAAACGCGTTGATTATTTGATTAAGTTATTATCCGATATTATTAGTCTGTGATTAAGTGCTAATACATAATAAAAGTAAAAGAGGTTATCTTCTTATGTTTCCGAACCTCGGAGGCATATTCATACCTTTTGTCATTGAATTCTTGGCAGGCATATTTTTTGCCCTTCCCCAAAAACTTGTGATTCTTGATCAGCAAACATTTGTCTGTTGGAATAAAATTATCTTTTGTAGAAACTAGTGTTTAAACAATGAAACTAGTGTTTAAACAATTACTCTAATAACACTGGTACAGAAACGCGTTGATTATTTGATTATGTTATTATCTGATATTATTAGTCTGTGATTAAGTGTTAATGCATAATAAAAGAGGTTACCTTCTTATGTTTCTGAACCTTGGAGGCATATTCATGTCTTTTGTCATTGAATTTTTGGCAGGCATATTTTTTGCCCCTCCCTACAAACTTGTGATTCTCAATGAGCAAACATATGTCTCTTGGAAAAATATAATCCTCCAAAAAAACTATTTTTGTAGAAACTAGTCTTTAAACAATGAAACTAGTCTTTTAAATAATTACTCTAATAACACGGATAGAGAAATGCATAGAGAATTATTTGATTATGTTATTATCCGATATTATTAGTCTATGATTAAGTGTTAATGTATAATAAAAACAAAAACGATTACCTGCTTATGTTTTAGAACCTCATCTGTATGCTTGGAGGCATATTCATACCTTTTGTCATTGAATTCTTGGCAGGCATATTTTTTTCTCTTCTATTTGTGATTCTCTATCAGTCTCTGGAATAAAATTATCTCTAAAAATATTATCTTTTGTTGAAACTAGTCTTTAAAAAATTATTCTAATAACAAGGGTAGAGAAACGCGTTGATTATTTAATTATGCAATTATCTGATATAATTAGACTGTGATAAAGTGATAATATATTCTGGGCGATAAGATTGTATCTGACAGATATGAGGACACATATTTTTTATCTTATTACAGAAACTAAAAAGGGCTTTTGAAAAGTAAATCTCATAGGAATACATGTCAACTTTTGGTTGATAAATGTGAAAATTATACGAAAATTCAAATATTCAAGTAAATTTGTGAATGAGGAAGATGTTCAAGGTCTAGTCTCACTCGTAAATTTTCAAAAAGAATATGAACAGGTCGTAATCCTGGATCTATGTTCACACCCAAATTTTGACTGTTTTATCTGAGAGATTTTCTTTCACTTTAAATAATTTTTACACAATTTCGTACTTTGTGTGATGTTCGAAAATTTTTTTTAATATATGTATCGTTTATAGGTGTAAGTATGCAACCCACGCAATTATTGAGATTCATTATAATTGTTTCACTCAAACCTCTATTATGGGCCTGAATGGCCGAGTGGCTAGCGCTCTGGCGCTCGGTATCACAGGTTTCGGGTTCGAGTCCCGGAGGTGCCATGGGTGTTTGTAGTAGCTCGGAATCCACTTTAAACTGTAGGTGTCGGTCTGTTTAGCCCAAAGTGTGCATAAGATGACCGTAGAGCGACTAACCAACCAACCTACGCAATTATTGAGATTCATTATGAATGTTTCACTCAAACCTCTATTATGGGCCTGAATGGCCGAGTGTCTAGCGCTCTGGAGCTCGATGCCACAGTTTTCGGGTTCGAATCCCGGCGGTACCATGGATGCTTGTAGTGGTTCGGAATCCATTTTAAGCCATAGGTCCCGGCCTAATATGATCGTAGAGCGTTGTCTTGAGGTTAGTCAGTCTTCAGCGCTCGTGGTTCCTCGCTACAGTGAAACTGCATGTTAAACTTAGCCATGGACCAGTCGCCTGTGACGGGGTCTATTGGACCTGGTGTAGGCTTTCTAGAGCGAGGGGGATTAGTAACAACAACAAGCCTCTATTATGATGAGCTTATTTCAAAAAGTAGTATTACAAGAATTTGAAGTAAACAAAACAAATTAAGTGTTTGATTTATTCAATAACTCCTTTTCAGCATGTTTCGAAGACATTTCTTTTTTAATATGGTGTATATACATCAAAATCGAGATTTTTGAAACTAATTTTTTGTCCTTATTTTAATGGAAATCTCAATACTCCAAAGGAAATCGTTAACTGAACGACGTTTGAAAATTTAAAAAATTTCTAGATAAACCTGTTTTATTACACCTAAACGTAGGATTAGAAATGCGTATTCAAATCAACAACTATACCAATATTCCCCACCAGTAACAGTCTCTTGAATAAGCGTGCTTTTATCTGAATACATATAGAACAAAATACCTGCCCATAATCCTATAAGCATTTCTTGAATTGAATGCAAACGTGTTTATCAATGAATTTGTTTACCGAACAAAATAGAATAAAACGAAGCGTTCTCAACCAATGAAATAATAAAAAAGAACCATTATCTTTTTAGGAAAACAAGCTTACAAAAGAAATGTGAACCCTTTGATTATATGCTATAGATAATTGCCATTTCTGCAATCTTTTGTGTGCGTCTCTATGAGATAATACTCCACATTATTTGTAAATTGGTCAGGATTCTTTTTATCACCTCTCGATATAATAAGTATCTCGAATCTGTATGAAGTACAAACGATAGATGGTTCTTAATAGACGAAAAATCAAACTCTCATACTGTGTTTATTTGTTTTGTTCTTATAATGGAATTAATCATTAAACGTTGCAAAGATGATTTTTATGTAGCCGATAATATTCATACATACAATTCTACGGCTTGGCTATCTTTGGAAATTAAATGTTCATATAGAATTCCTATTACTTACAAGAAAATGATTTTTCAACTTTCTGTAAAGTTCAAGAGCTTCTTGGAATATATTATGGAAGGGTAACTTTTTTGACTATTCTTCTCTATCGCTTAAACATTTATTATTCAGCAGAGAATCCGTATGAAATATACGCCGCAAATTTTGAAATTTACATAAAAAGAAACTAACCTTTCTAATACGGATAGTTTTTATTTATTTGATGAGAAATATAAAATAGATACATTTGAAAGTACATTTCTCGAAAAATAACTTACAATAGGAAAGAGTTATGTTATATGAAGGTAATAAAGATATGGTAAAACGACTACGCCCGATCTGATGTAACTGATAGTAGCTTCCTCCGTGACAAAATTCGGAAGACATTTATTGAAAAAGAAGAAGAAAGATATAGAGCAAAATTTTTATTTATATAGTTATAGAGTGCCAATTAATTAATATGAAACTATGTTCCTTTAAGCCAACGTTTGAAGTCATAGGTATAGGATAAGTATGAGATATATATATATATATATATATATATAACTATGGTTAATGAAATAGATCCAATAATTCATATGTTCGATTTGGTTTGTCACTCTACGGTTCTTTATTGCACACTTTAGGCTAATTAAACTGGGCATACAGATTCCGAAGTTCGTAGTTGCAAGTTAGAGACAAATTAAAAATTAAAGAAATTAAAGAACTTCATATTTATTTACTGATTTATTAGAGAAACGCACTTAATAAATGCATTGTTATTCCATAATTAATTACAAAATTTAAAATTATCTCTTGACTATGCATCACAATTGTTAAAGTTTCATTTTGCATTAGATGTATTTCTTTCTGTATCACTTCATTTACCAAATGGCCTGTTTTTAAATGAGAAGTTTAATGTCAATTATTTAAGCCAGTAAACAGCAGAAATTCAGAATATAGAAAATAAAAAAAATTTCTGAATGTATATATAAAATAACATTTTTTTCTAGTATTAGACCAGTTTGTCATAAAAGTCTTTCCAAGAAATAAATTTTATTTGTAGCTCAGAAATAAATTTTATTTGCAGCTCAGAAAAAAAATTAGCTCAATTCGTAAACCGTTTGATAAATTGCTGTTTTTTTAGATGATACCTGAAATAAAAATAAACCTAAGATCTTAATCTACCACAGAATAAGTAATATGTGACTTGATAGAAATCACACACCTCGTCATCCTACGTCCGAAAAGCTAGGATAAATGCTGATAATGAATGAGAAACACCAACTTTTTTTGTTTTTCGTTTAACGCACAATAACAGAAAGAAAAACAAAGGCTGTGGCGTGCAATGAATACATTTAATAAAAATGTGAATGAATACTTTATCTTCTTAACAAAGTCGTAGTTAGTATTTTTTTTTTCTTTGCCAACAAAAACAGGAGTAGAGCGATATCTCTTTCAAAACGTATGCTACTTTCACGACCTCTGTAGGAGGTATCTTTACCGCCAGTGCGGCGACGTTTCAGACGTGTATTGCATTTGTTTTAAGTGCATTACGTTTGGCTTGCCCAAAGGGTAATAAGACACACGCCAAGAAGCTCATAAAGAATAGAAATAAGTATTACTAATGTGCATAGATTAAGCAAAAAGCCTTAACTCACAGCTATAATTCGCTGTTGGACTGAATGGGCTTTGTCTGTTTGGGCTTGGATGATTTACTGTGGAAGTCAACTGATTTATTGGTGATGTTATTAGCGGAAAAACTAATTTTAAAGTACATTTTGTTAAGTGCCAAATAATAGTTATTAATTACATAATTTTGTTGTAAGATGAATATATGTATTGAATCTCTGTTTCATTGTGAAACATAATATGTCTTAGAATCAATATATCTCTGATGACAGAATATTTGCCTAATTTGACAATAAAAGTCGATTTTATCTCCAATTTGGCAACTATATCTTCCAAACATCTTCGAATGTTTTATGTAGGTATTCATTTTTTACATTAATATTTGCTTACAGTTAAAGTTTGAATCGACCATTGCAATTTAATACAAATTTTGTGGTTTTCCAGAAAGTTGTAAATTCCCAATGCTACTAATATGTAAATTAACAAATAATTGACATGAAGATATGTTTTTATAATCTATTCTGTATAACCAATAAAAATCGATTGTATCTTCGATTTGCCAACTATATCTTCCAAACATCTTCGAATTTTTTATGTAGGTAATCGTTTTTTACATTAATATTAGCTTACAGTTAAAGTTTGAATCGACCATTGCAAAGTAATATAAATTTTGTGGTTTTCCAGAAGGTTATAAGTTCCCGATGCCACTAATATGTAAAATAAACAATAATTGATAAGAAGAAATGTTTTTATAATCTCCTTCTTTATAACCATCGTCACCTTGATAAAAAATTATTTTGACTTACTTTTATTCATATCTTTTATAATGCTAATTTAAATATTTGCGGTGCCCCACAAAAATGTAAAGAGGAATTATTTAAATACGCTAAGCAGATTACATAACATCATTCTCATAATATTGCATAATCATAAATTAGGGTAACGTTAGGACGATTAAAAAGTTTTCAGAATATTTTGTGGGTTTGTAGGTTGTGGTTTTCAGTTTCTTTTAATTAAATGCTTAGGATTACTAACAAATACCAGTAAAATCAGTTTACTGAGTTAATTTATGATTCCATTTATTTTTATTTTTACACTCATTTTACCAGTATTTTAAAACATTAATATTCTTGTTGTGATTTTCTTTTAATTACCAACTTAAGATACGAGAGAGGTTCAATTAGTACTTACAAAAGGAGAGAAAAACACATTTTTTGAGTTGATCCAATTTTATTTTTCAACATAGTCCCTTTTCAGCTAATCTAAATAACATACTAGCTCACAGACAAAACTAAAAAAACGTTACGTCTTTGACATTAGCCAGAATAACATGTATATAACTGATGATAAAACGAGGAACTAATTTTTCTTTTACCTTGAGTTGACATTAGATTTCTCAATCAAGCTTTTGATATCATTTTCTTCTTTGCAAAATTATTAAATTTTAATAAGTGCTTAGCGTTTCTCCAACTTCTTCAAGCCATCCAAAAAAAAGGTCTTCAGAATAAGCGGAATGAGCCTCAATATAATTATTTCAACCTCAAATTGGAAGTTCCTCATAAATAAGTATTGATTTCTTGTTCGATATGAATCTTCACACAGCGAGTCACTTTTTCATATTTGGGAAGAGAAAAAAGTCACTGGAGGTCAAATCTGGTGAATGCGGTAGTTGCTGCAACGATTGAATCGACAGCATGATTGCATTTGTTTTCCACTGTGAAAATTTTGCAAGAATCGTTCATATAAATAGAACCTCCCAAAGAATATGGTTGAAATTTTAACAGCAGTTTATTGAAATATGGTATTCAACGAAAATAAACTTTGCTTTGATTCTAAGAGTAGTCTCTGTGATTTTGTAAGCATATATTAACCGGTTCTCGTAATACATTGAGCATTCAAAATGTCATTTAATTTTCTTGGAAAGAATAAATGGTCACAGAATTTGCTTTTCATGCCTTGAAATATCATTTACTAGTATTTTTGTTCCTTCATAGAAACAATCTGAAAAATTCAATAAATTAAAAACTTTTCTACAATTAAAAGTTTTGAACCTATTGGCTGAACGCTTGAGCTTTTAACTAATTTTATTTATGATGTATATTTTAATTGCACAGTTGTAAGCCTTTTATATGCTTTTATTATTTTCTTAAATTTTTAAATCTTCTTAATTATGAAATTATGATATAATGTCTACATATAAGGTTCAAGTCATCTTATTAATTAAAAATTCTACTCGTAGAGTTTTCTTCACTTATTAAAAATTTTTCTTGGTTAATAAATTAATTGGCATTTACAATAAATAATCACTGGTTTTTACATGCCTTTACAATGTTTTAAAATTATATTTGCGGAATTCTCACTTCTACGTTACATTTTTGTAACTTAATAAATATTTATAATGAATTTTCATTCGTTTTTATTTATCTTTAAAAAATTTTTGTCCCAATACAAATTATTTTCTACTACATCTCTATGTATCTCAAATTACAAAAATATATATGCTTTCCTGAAAACATTAGACTATCTCTTACTGTATTTTGCTAAACTTATCTGAATATCAATAAACAGAAAATTATATTATGATTTAATCTGATCGTTATTTATTTACTTATTAGGCATCGTTTTAAATACATATTGCAAATCTTTGTTTGTAAATTTTATTTTCTAAAGGCACTATGAACCAAATGAATTTCAAAAATTTTATGTCCCCTATTAATTCAGTGCTCTTTGAGAATAATTTTTTACTAAAAAAGTAAATAAAATCTTACTGTGTTCTCAGATTCTTCATCAAATATTAAATGTTTCTAATAAATGCTGATGTGTTAACAGAAGAGAAGAGAAGCATTATCAGCATTAAATGTTGATAATGTTTCTCTTCCTCACACTTGTATCATATAATTTTGAACCTAAATAACATACTTTGTTCATTGAACAAAACTATATAAATTCTCTACTGGCGTTATCTAGAATAAATTGCATAGAACTGATGATAAAAAGAGGAACTTATTTTCCCTGGTATCTTAAGTTGACATTAGATCTGTCCATAAAGCATCCGCTATCACTTTCTTCCTTGTAAAATTAACAATAAATTTAGCTTGTAATATTAAAACATTCTTCCTGGAAATATTTGAAATTGTGTAAGGCCAACCAAAGGTTCTATAAACATATCCATCCTTATTTTGATAGTTACAATATACGTGGGATTCATTTCGAAGAATCTTTTACTTTTTACTAGTGATTTTAGCATACAGGTTTTTTCCTTTAAGTAGAGTTTTTTCTTCACCATGATAATAACTGTCAACGACAGGAGTATTAAATTTGATAATAGGCGAGAAATATCATCTTCATATTTTGTTAAAATTTGTAAAAGAAATCTTTCGATGAAATGTTATTACCATCATAAATAACCATTTTAAATATATTTCCTTTGTACATCCTGGATGTTTATACGTACAAGAGTGGTTTTAAGATACATATGACGTTAGGGTAATAAAATTTCTTTAGTTATAAAAGTTTTTGTTACTTTTTTTAAGCATTTTACAGCACGTTGTGGATTTAATATAATGTGGCCAACCTATTTAGATTAAAAGTTCAATAAAAGTTTCAACTCTTAAGTTGTTTAATTTAAATAATAAAATAAAAACACATTTCATATTAGTATCGATGAAACATTGAAGCTCATACATTCCGATATCGTGAAGGCTATGGACCTCTTTTCCAAATATTTTTAAATGCGTAATGCAAAATAAAAGTAACTCAATTTTCTTAAGAACAATTAACAAAAATATTTCACAGAAATAATGATTGGGCTTTCTCCTGTGTACTTTAAATAATCAAGTACAAAGTACAAGATAATTCAAAAGGTCTATAGACTTATTATGTAAAACATATCTTGCTGATGACAAATAAATTATATTATACCTAAAATATTAATTTTAAAAATGTTACATTGAAATATTTTGCCTTTAGTATGGGCGTACTGTAACTAAATATTACAAAAACTAATTGAAAATCGGATAATTTTAACTAAATTCATATTTGTCACTGTGTAATTTTACCTGTAGACGTTTGGATAAGAGATTAACAGACTTGTAATGGGCGTAGGCTGATTGTACTCACTATAGTTTGGCCGTGGGATACTTATACACAAAAAATGATAATAATTAAAAACCTCAAAAACATTACCTAACATTTCTGTCTATCTAACCATCTCTTTATCTTTCTGTATATATATATATATATATATAAATAAAGAACACAACACATGACACATGAACACAAAATCAAAGGAGACGACAAGGAGTGAATTAGAAACACGCCCATTTTGTTCGACAAAAACTACTATCAGTATTAGCTACACGCAAATTGTAAAGCAAAGCCATCATAATACCTGAAATGCCTCAAATTCAACATCTCTCTCTCTCTCAAAAAAAAAGGTTGAGAAATTGTTCAAGATACATATATAATGTAGCATGTTTAGAAACTGCTGCAAAATGTAGTCAAATGGCAAATGGATTTTCCAGTTAAATTAAAAGTCATGAATATTTTTATTTTATTTTATTAACATGAAATTTAAAGCTTTGAAATGCAATTCCAACAGAGTGTAAAACAATACGTCCGAAGAATGCGAAAGTTTGAAAGCGTTTGGCAGTCACAGTGAAAAGTGTTTTTGGAGTAGATTGCAGAGCGTGGGAAATGTAGAAACGGATAGAATTCATAAACGGAAATTTTAAGTCAACGATCAATTATAGCAAATGATTCTCAAAGGGTGTGCCCTAGAAGATTTTTAGCTGCGCCCTGTGGTATTCCAGAGAAATACGTGTCCATATATAAAAATAAAGATAGATATTTTTTTTCTTGTCAGTTTTTTCGTTCAAAGACTGTTTTCATTATAAACAAGTAACATTTTTGATAATGCGCCAAAGAATTTTTACGAGAAACTAGGAGCGGTAACTTCAGTGGTTGGCTACTAGATGTGTTAGCGTCTATGAGATTTTCAATTTGAAAAAAATTTCCGTTGCAGCATGAATCTGCTGCCTGGAAGTTGTAGAGTTGATAATTTGATATTACTGAAGAAGAAGAACTAGTAGTTATATCCATTGATCGGGAATTGAGAATTAAACATAAAGAATTATCTCTTGAAAACTTCTTTGAAAGAAGAATGCTTGCCAATATCTAAAATGCGTTGAAAAATTTACTGCAATTTTCAACATCATGTTTATGTGAGTTAGGATTTTCTAGTCTCACCACAATTAAGCGTAAAAAATGAGGAAATCTTCAATGTATTGACGAGAAAATGAGAGTTTCTCTTTCAAATATATGCCCAAGCATCGAAGAAATTGCTAGGACGCTTCATATTCATGTTTCTCATAAATACAAAGATAAATAAACTTAAAGTGCGTTTCATTATGTTTTTGTCGCACTATTTTTTCTATTTTTCTATTTTTCCTCAATCCATGCAAATTTAGCCATTTACCGTAGAAAAAAAAATTACAAAGGAAGAAGAAGATCAAACATTCTTAACAAAAACGACCAAAAGGCTTTATAAACAGTTACAAACAAGTTAAATGTTCCAAGGATAAAAATTTTAAAAGCTAGAAGCAACCTAATAAAAACCACTGTGATCAGGAAATGCTTTCTCTGGCCCTCCAGTAAGGAGAACACAAATCACCATTCTGTTGTCAGTTAGAGTCCAGTCCCGAGCAAAAAAGTAGATCAGCCTTATTTATTTTCTCTAAAATTGGCAACAGCCTCTTTGCTAGTTTTTCCATTAATTTTTTTCCAGTTCTGCCCGATTGTCTCTGAGGCTTTTCCTTTGGTGTTAGATAATAAATCACTAATATACGATGACTAAAATTTTCCTGTATTGTTCTCCTAAAAGAGTCAAGAGGGATAGGACACAGTCGAGGAACTTCTGTTCCTTTTTTTGCGGAAGATCTGTCCTTTCATTTCCATCAATTCCAATATGTGATGGAATCCATTGGAAAGAGGTGTATTTGTTTTCAATAAGGAACTTGATATCTTGTTTTATATTATTATAACATATTTCTCAGAACTTTGTATAGTGTGTTATATATATATATATATATATATAGCATATATCCCATATTTATGCATTATTTCACCTAGATGATTTTCCACAACTGCTTTGTTGAGCGCTATTTTAAAATGAAAAACATGTTTTGGGCAATAAATAACATATAAATAAAAAATTGCGTAAATTGGATAAAAATATTGGATTTTAATCAGCATCCGGGCTAGTACATTAATGGCAAAGAATATGATCTTCTACTTTGCAATGGAATATACAATACAGAATGAAACATTTTTATTCTAATATTTAAATGTTTATTTTTTATTAAAATAAAGCTGGATCATGTTCCCTGTATTAATCTTTCATCAAGATCTGAACAACTTTAAAAAAAAATTACCAATCGTATTTATAAAACCGATACACGATTAGAAGGACTCCAGTCTGTGTATTCCTTATCTGGAGAAATTTGATATTGAAGAAGTCATTTTAGTAAATACGAATAAGCAATTCGCAGGCACATGTTAAGACGCATATTATATAAAATATAAGATCCATTGTCGATTATCAATGGATAATAGTATTGCGTCTATCTTGATAAGGAAGAAAAAAAAGGAATTAAACAGCTGTTAATAATTCATACTGGTTGGAAGAAAAAAAACAACCGACCTTCCACAAAGTTCTTTTATTTATTGATACCTTCGAAGTCTCTTTTGACCTTGCTTGTGAGACGAAAGGCTATTTAATTTCTATATATTCTATTTATTGTTTTCGATATATTCTATTCTGTTCTATTCAATTTTTTTTGCAGGAAACATAAGAAAATGTCTTCTACATGCTTTCCATTGTGTAATCCTAAAATGAATCTTCTTTTTTACTTTTTTACTTGTATTGAAGAAATTAAATCATATTGTGTTCTTGAGAACACAACTGCACTGCATTGTAAAATTTAGTGCATAAAACTATTTTAACTGAAGACACTTTAAATTCAATTTTAACCATACTATCCATTTATTCTTATAATATAAATTAGGTAACTGGAACTTATTGGCCAATTTTTAATTATTATTGAATTAAATTATTTCATATTACATTATTACATAACACATTATTTAACCGAAGAAGCAAAAGTTTTTTAATGCATTTTACAGATGCATTTAATAGCTTAGAAATGCATGTAAAATCTTTAAATCCATTTTTCTCATATCGTGTTTTTTTTTTAAAATTCGGCTTTCTTTTTCTACTTTATCCTTTAAGTCTACAATTTAAATTTTATAATTGCATGCATAATAATAATATAATAAATCTTAATGTCTAATAAGGATATTTTCATTTATTAAGGACTTTTTTATTGAGGTATTGAATGTAGTAAAAAATATAAGTAAAAGCTACCTAAAAATTAAAATTTTTTATTGAATTGCAATTTTTAAGTATATAAAAAATAAATGAGATGTTAAAATGAGGTATTAAACGAAAATGTGATGTTAAATGAAAAAATACCAAAACGTGCACTGGAAATAATAATTAAAAACGCGCGTCTCATTTTAATATATCATCATTAAACATAAAACATGACCTTCTAGGCCCCATAAAAATTTCATACCTCTACTTTTTATAACTTCTGAGTGAAAAAAAAATGGATGAATTTAACATGTCACATAGCTTTCCATGTACCTTTAATAGCAATTTAACAAGGATAATTAATAAAAGAATATTAACTATAACAACTATAATGGCTAATGTAATTTTGAATTGATGAAAAAACTCTACAAGAAACATATCTTTGTACCTTAAAACTATAGATGAAAAATTCTTACTTGTCCCGTAGACTTTTAATGCAGTCTAAATAGTGGGAAATTCATTGAATATGAGCAATTTTGTACAACTGTATTTTGTACAACAGTTGAAGTAGACGCGCCCGTATGTTAATTGACGTGTGTTGGACAAAGTGGATATATGTTTGTTGACGTGTGTTGGACAAAGTGGATATATGTTTGTTGACGTGTGTTGGACAAAGTGGATATATGATGTTTGTTGACGTGTGTTGGACAAAGTGGATGTATGATGTTTACTGACGTGTGTTGGACAAAGTGGATGTATGATGTTAGTTGACGTGTGTTGGACAAAGTGGATGTATGATGTTTGTTAACGTGTGTTGGACAAAGTGGATGTATGATGTTTGTTGACGTGTGTTGGACAAAGTGGATGTATGATGTTTGTTAACGTGTGTTGGACAAAGTGGATGTATGATGTTTGTTGACGTGTGTTGGACAAAGTGGATGTATGATGTTTGTTAACGTGAGTTGGACAAAGTGGATGTATGATGTTTGCTGACATATGTTGGACAACGTGAATGCATGACGTTTGTTGAACAAGGTGGATCGTTTCTTTCATCTAAATTAGGAAAATGTTTTTTAGGAAATCATGTAAAGTTGTTATACTCAAACAAGAAAATTACTTATAAATATAATTGAAATGTTCATGATAGTAAAGCAAACATGTACAACTTTACCCTTTAAAAAAATGCACGACTTTTTAAATCTATGTTTCTGAATTCAACATAAAAATCTCGGATGGAAAGGAGTAGAATGTTAAATTGTTAATATTTCTTTGTTGTTTTAGGCTTGGATTCAACCAATGTAAGTGTTAAGAAGCAAGCATTTGAACTTTTGAGTGCTCTGTGCGTGTATAATGCAGAAGGCTATCAAAGAGCTCTGGACACTCTTGAACATTACAAAGTAAGTTTACTATACTATCTCGTTTTCCTTTTCTAATCATAGCAAAATCCTTTTAATCACAATGCAACACTTTTTCATGATAAAAAAAATTTGTCATGATCCTAGAAAGTATATATATTCTAAAAAATTTGTAAAAAGAAACCGATATCAAAATAATGTGCTAAAAACTATTGTCCTTGTATATTTATTGACTGAATATGACTTAATTATGACAATATGACATTATTAAATCAATTTTTTATTTTATTTTTCTTTTACATGCATATATTTATCTTTTCAACATATTTCTTCTTATAAAATACATAAATGTTAAATATTTCACTGAACGATTGATATAGAAGACAGTTATCTTATTCATTAAAAATTACAAAAAATAAATTAATAGTTCTGAAAATTTATTAAATATGCATTCAATAAATCGTTCTAAAAGATCTTAAAAGTTATCTTTTTTTTTCAATTCTGTTTAATATTCATTTGAATACAATTAAAAGGTGTAAAAGAATTTACTTTAAAAAAGCCGTCTCTATTGCTAAGGTTTAAAAACTTTCTTTGGCATATATACAAAACCTATCTTCAACTTAATCATACATTAGTACATAAAAATACAATTTGTATAGTTTTTAAGCCATTTTTTTAGACGGAATATAAGGTTTTCTTTATTCACTAGATAATAATTTAGAAAATTCGAGCATTTAATCGATCTGATTTAATCTGAAATTTTCTGAGGTTATATTTTATTGTGAAACATGTACCTAATTAAAAATTTCTAAATTTTTATCATTGTCTTGATGCAATGCTTTATCTTTTAAATTCAGAGACCCAAATTGGAACAGTTATCGTGATAATGAAACCTCCGCATTTTTTTTAGACCAACAAGAAAGAAAGATACCGTTTCAAGGTCGTGGTGGACGAATTGCGCAGTTCAGATCTGGATTACCTGTCAACAGTGGTTGCTTTCGTGAACTGCACCATCATCTCAGCCAAGTCGCTCAAAGACAGGATCCGCATTCGCAATGAATTCATTGGTCAGTAAATTTATGGGACACTTTGTCTCGAACTTGAATCAATTCAATGTGCATTCAAGAGAACCAGGAAAATGTATTGAACAAAAAACACTTGAGTTCGAGAGGAAAAATTTGCTCAAAAATAGTGCGTCGATGTATTTTAAGTGACCATGTTCTGCTATAAGAAAATGATAGTTTCGGAATCAAATCGATAATAGATTAGATGATGCAATTAAAGTAAATTTTCATATATTGTTTTAACAGATATTCATTAAGGAATAAATCTGTTCCTTGATCTAATATATATTTTCACTGATGTCACTTATCTTAATTGATTATAGAATAGTATTTTTAATTATTATATCTCATGATATGAATTCATTTTTGAAAATCACTATAAATTGTATCATAAAAATAAATAAGAAATTTCATAAATGTTTCATAGAAAACAACACTGTTTTGCTAACTTTTTAACATGAAAAGATAGGTTTCATTGAAAACTACAAAAAAAATAATAAAATAATAATAATAATAATAATAATAAATAATTATAAAAAAAATGGTTAGTTTTCTGTTGAGAAATCAATTAAAATAAGGAATTATTCAATCAAGGGAATTTAAGTAATAAATAAATTTTTTTCAAATCAGTAGTAATCTTCATATCAATAAAACGTTTGTGCATATTTAATAAGGGTGACTCTTTTTGATTATTTTATATGAGTCACCTCTTCCCCATAATTTTAGTTTCAAATCTTTGAATACAGAGGGTACTCAGTTTTATTCGGATAAGGCTTCCAGTCCTGCTCCAAATATACTACTCTACATTTGGTAAAGGCGAAACATGCAACCGGAATTGATGAATATTCCATTTAAATGCATCCCACCCAAGTTTCCAGATGTGTGTGCTATGGATTACTGCGAACTTTGGCTTTTAAAATAAGTCCTGTATAAGCGGCATCTAAACATTTTGGATGGACTCTGGAAGATCATGGAAGAGTGTAACAAACTCAACCATGATATTTTAAGAAAAGCTCTTTTATCTAGAAATTCAAGATGTCACACATTATATATATAATGTGTGAGTGAACACTCTCTGTACAACATAATTGTAAATTGGAGATTTAGTGAAAATTTACGGAATAAATTGAAGAAATCCCTTCCCGGAAAATTTATATGATAAACTGTTCAACATTTATGAAAAACAAAGATTGCTGATAAATTTGTGTTTAGAGTTAAATAATAGTTTTTATAAAGATTTTAAAAAAATGTTTTAATGAATAAAGTCCTTATGCATAACTTGTACCTTTAATACAGAAGTGAGTAAGACATGAGTTATACTGCCCAACCAGACAGCTTTTAAAAATTGCTATACTCAAAGAAGTATTACGTCTGAATTGCGTGTATCATTTTTGGATGGTTAAGCCATAAAAAGTTAAATTGCATATATTTGCTTCAGATTGTTTATTGCGCAGTAAAATCGAAAATAACACAAATAATTCATTTCATAATGCCAGTTGTAGAGCACAACTACCTAATTGTTACGCCATCGTAACCGTTTTACCACCTAAAGGTAGGTTTCCATAGTATGCTTAATTCTCTCCTTGTAGAACGGCGGGCAATCGAAAGCCTGATCTTCCCAATCAGGCCTCTAATTGGCTAGTGTTTTAAAATGTGAGGCTTTAGAAATCCGGTAGAAACCCATCTTTAGTATAAATGGTGAGAATCAATTCGATATATTTTCCAGAATTCTCACCTCAACAATGCTTTAAACAACAAAACTGTACTGAAAATCGTTTCATTTACAAGCAATATTTTTTAACCACACAAATAATAAAATTGTGCATGCTTTTAAAGTAATTAAAAAACAACTACTAAGAAGAATCCTGACATAAATTTAATTTATTTTAATATTGCTATTTCCTTCAATTACTTAAGTGTTTTTAATATAAGAAATACAAAATATACTAATATTCTTGTGAATTAATATTATATAATATTCATTTAAGTTATTGATCTTAACAGGTTTGAAGATTTTGGATGCTTTAAGTAGATTAAGGTAAGTAGATTTTTTTCTTACATAATTTATTTTTCATTCCTATCATCTACAAAAATTAAACATTCAATCTTCTTTCAATCAGTTCAATTCAATCTATACCATTCTTTCTTGATACAGAGCAACAGTTAATGAAGGCACTGAAAGCGAATTGTTTGTTCAACTGGATATATTTGAGGAACATAGATTATCTGATGAATGCCAGTCCACAGGACCAAATGGCGTTGATTTAAACAGCCACCAAGATGTATTTTATGCCATATTAAGACAGGTGAAATGCATTTCTAAATTTCAGCTTGTAAAATTTAAATTAAATCATGGTTGTCTTTACATTCATAAAAAAATAACTGTATAAAAACGCCCCTCTCAATTCATTCAAAGATCTTCTAAGAATTAACAACAAAACTAATAAAGTTCTAATTCTTATCTTATTTCTTTAAACATCCTAACAATATTTTGCAAATCTAATACTTTAAATTCTGAGTTTCATTAACTGGCAACTGGCGTACCGATTACGGAGTACCATTGGGGATAGACCCCTTAACCTCCTCATCTTAATTCATACATAAATTTACAATTTTAATTTGCTACTTAAATGTTAGTATACAAGATAAAGCTTCAAAAAATTTAATATATGGTACTCTAAAATTAAAAAATATTAAAAAATAAAAATTTAAAATTAAAGTTAAAATTCGGTACAATTAGGGACCAGTTGTCGATGCCATAAAACTATTGTAAAATGATATAATAATTCTTATATGCTGAACGTGTGGGATCCGTAAGATGAAACTGAAAAGTAAAGTTTAATAATCCCCCCAAAAAAAGGCCCAAAGTTCTGGTATTTTATTTCTATTTTTAATTTTTATACTTGAGTTTAATTAATCAAACGACAAAAGTCGATTTTTTTCATATTTATGATTATAAATATTGAAAACGTTTTTTTTTATAACAATATAATCTAGTACCGTATATGATCTTTTGAAATTTTAGTATAGACCTGGTGTTCTTTTTATTATAATCAGCTAATATTTATATAGAAATTATGTTTTGTTAAATAGGAAAAATCCACTTCAGAATTATCATAGCAAATTTTTTCACTACCTTATTCACTTATAATTTATTAGATAGTGAATTTTTCTTTGAAATTCTTAACACTCAAAACAATCGCCATGTGCATATAAATTATTCATATAATATTCTATACCAAAACGTTTAGGCATTTATTTAAATGATTAATCGACTAATTGTCATAGCATTAACACCAAAATTAATAAAAATATATACTCGTAGGAATTAAAATGCTTTAATATATTATTTATTACATGCTGGTTTATCCTCCAATATTCAACTACTAAATTGCATATGCATGTTTCATTGCAGTTTCTAATAGAAAATGTACGATTATAATGCAATAGGTGTAGTAGGAAAATGTGATTGATTCTTCAATATGTGGGATAATACCTATCAATTTTCTTTTCATCTACCTACACTTTAACACCTAAAAAAAACCGTATTGATTTCATTTGAATAAATTTGAATGATTAGGATGGTAACGTTCTACGTAGTTTATTTTTTCAGAAATATAATTTAAATATAAGTTTTTAACAGAAAATAATTTAAATATTTGTACAAATTTTCTTTCCCAATAGGATTTCAAACTGATAAACTTCTAATTTTTATAATAAATATTTAAATCATAGTATGGATTCTATCCTTATGTAGAATAGAAAAAAATTCAGATAGGAATAACGAAGATTCCGGTCTACCTATTCTTTCAGAAGTTGCAAAATGTTCAATTAAAAAAGTTATACTTTCATAAATTACAGAAATTCTAGTAAACCACAAAAATATCGAAATGATAATTATGTTATTTTATACTATATAAGATGTTTTTAAATTCATTGTACTTCGATACATTAACCGGATCAATTATTGAGTTCATTAATAAATCTATTATTGCAATCCACAGGTTGCTGAGACTCCGCAAGAGATTCCTTTCCTGAATATCTTACAGCACTTACTCCGCGTTGATACTTCATTGCCTATATCTGACATTATATGGGACACAGCAGAAAAGCTAGTCCACAGAGCCACGCTTTGCGAGACGAAAGAAGATTCCGAAAAACTTCTCAGGGCTCCTAGCTACCACCACAGTCTCAACAAGCTACTAAGAGGACTACAGGAGAGCGGAGGACGGTGTCAGTGTTCTTGCCACAACAATGGGGAAATTTCGAATAGCGCAGCAACAGATGGAAGGACACGCAAGAGAACACCTTTGCAGTTGTCATTTGGGGATGGCTCGAAAACTCCTGGAATACTCAGTCCAACAAATTCTTCAATGGCTTTCAGTCCAGAACTTTTGGCGACATTGTCTCGAGCAATTTCCCCACCACCAAGAGTTTCCAATGCATCTATGCTTCCAGCAGTTGGAGGTCCACCTCCTCCTCCACCACCGCCACCTCCTTTAGCATCACCGCCTCCACCACCTCCTCCTCCACCAGGTGGGGGAGGAGCACCTCCTCCACCTCCCCCACCACCCCCGCCTTTCTTAGGGGGCCCTCCACCTCCTCCGCCACCTCCTGGATCGCCCAATGCTATTTCTGCTAAATCTGTAGTCCCTACAGCAGAAGTAAAACAGGTGAAACTTCCCCAACAATCGACTCCGAAACCGAAAAATAAGATGAAATCTTTGAATTGGACAAAGATACCTAGTAATAAGGTGATTAATATTCAGTGCTTTACTTTTTAAATTATCATTTTATTTAAACGTCTCATCATCGTCATCGTCATTAGTTCTACAGCCTTGAAGGGCCCTGACCTCCTTCAAAATTTTTGCCATTCCACACGACTAATTACCCTTTGTTTCCAGCTAGTAATACCGAGTGTCTTCAAGTCCTCCTCGACTTAATCTCTCCATCTAGTTCTTGGTCTTTCTCTGGGTCTAGATCCGCTGGGGTTTCCTTCAGGAGTCTTCTTGCTGTTCTGTTTAATTCCATTTTCTCTACATGACTTATCTATTGAATTCTCCTTCTCCTCCGTAACAATATCTAATTCCTTATAACAATCAAGTGTTTCTTTATTTATTCTAATTCTCCATTCGCCATTTTCATATACAGCTCCAAAAATCTTTCTTTCCCATACTCTCAACAACTCTTCATCACAATTTCTCGTAGTCTTTGTCTCAGAGCCATAGAAAACAATTGGTCTGATAATGACTCTGTATACAAGAATTTTTAATTTTCTATTTAGATAAGATGTTCTTAATAGCTTTTATAGTGCTTAATAGCAGAGATTATTGAAACTTCTGTTACATATTATTAATTATTTCTGTTACTAATCATCGTCAATTCCACTTCAGTACTTTTCAAATAGACCACAATCATAAGATTGTAAATTCTCAGAATGTCCTAGAAAATATGTAGATCATTATGAAAGCCCAAATAAGTTGTGCCAGACTAAAATGAATGGAGTTGCACTTTGTTTAAGTGAAAAAATATTTGAAACACTATTCATATTAACGGTATTTAAAATGACCATCATTAAATCTATGGATTAAAGTCTGTTGAGCTCTATCGCCTTCATTAATTATTATAATTTACTTTATAAAGTATTAACTATGCTTTAGGATTTATTCTTTGTGGCTGTACTTATTTTATGTAAATCAATATTAAAAATTTTTATTGTAATAAACTTCACTAAAATTGAACTTAGCGAAAGTAATATCTGAATTCGCTGAAATGATGCCGAATGAATAACGCCCGTAATTGAATTCATTCATTTCTGACCTACTGGTTGCAATTCAGACTTGACGACGGATGCGTAAGCCACCAGACCATAGCTGGGTGTGTTGAATACTACATATCAAATGATACAATTCAAAGAAGTCTAAACAGTTTTCAATTTTATTTCCTTGTAACTTAATATCTTTACACTTGTCAAAAATATGAGGGTGTACAAGAATCTAAATACTTGAGGTAACGCAACTGGTCTGTTTCCTTTAGAAATTTTCATAAACTATGCTATCGAATATTTAATTTTTATTTTATAATTTAAAGAATTGTAAAGTAGATTGTTGTAATTTTATTCACTTTTTTGAAAAAATAATGCTGAAACCTTCAGTTTCTTAATAAATAAACTTTTTATTTTCTTTTTACTTGTAACTTTTGTCCATTCAAAATGATGAGATTTGATTTTTTTTTTTTTTTTTGCTGAAATGTCTTACAGAAATGAAAACAAAACATTCTTATTGTTGCAATATTATTGTCAAATAGTATCTTCAACAATGTATTTCTTTTACTTTACAAAATTAAAAGCATTGGTATACATATGATAACATTCCATATATATGCGTAACATTTTAAAATCTACAAGTTTTCTTTTTAAATAAAAAGTATGCTTATTTAAAATGTAAAAAATCAACTTCAACTAAAAAAAATCATTTCAAAACGATATTTAATGACCGAATCCTAATGAGCAACATTCTTTTTTTTACACATTTTGTCTTATTGTGAACAAGCAAACTTTTTATTTTTATTTTCATTGAAATTGAACTAGAATATTAACACTAATGTTCAAATTCGACTCATCGTCTTCAACTTTAAAAAATTACTCTTGACAAGGCTTAAAGGCATAATAGGAATTTACAATATTAATAATCCTAATTCTACACATGGAGCAAGTAATTTATAATTAAATATTTCTTTTATCAAAAACCTTTTCACGATGATATTCAATGACTTAAACATAATCATCAAAATATTTTTTTTATTATTTTTTTGTCTTGTTGTGAATGAGTAAACTTTTTATTTCAGTTTTCATAGACATTCAAATCCAACATTAACATTGATCTTTACATACGATTCATCATCTTGAATCTTTAAAAATTACTGTTGGAAAGCTTTACGGTATAATTAAGGTTACAACATTACTCAATCTAAAACTATACATGGTACAATTAAATTACAATTGAATCTTTTGTATGTCAATAATCATCCTAAATCTATGCATGGCACAAGTAATTTATAATTAAATATTTCTTTTGTCAAAAATCGTTTCACAATGATATTTTCTGACTTAAACATAATCATCAAAATATTTTTTTTTTACTTTTATGAATAAGTAAACTTTTTATGTCAGTTTTCATAGACATTCAAATCCAGAATTAACACTAATCTTTACATACGACTCGTCGTCTTGAATTTTTAAAAATTACTGTTGAGAAAACTTAATGGTATAATTAAGATTACAACATTAATCAACATAAACCTATACATGGCACAACTAATTTACAACTGAATCTTTTGTTTGTCATAGCTCTTTTTTTAAATAATTATTATAATTATTATAAAGTCCATTCTGTCACGAATAAATTTGTCACTAAGATTTCTTTATTTATAATTTTGTGTTCCAGGTGGTGGGCCGAACCAACTTGTGGTCCCTGATTGCAAAAGCCCACGACGGAAGTCCTAATAATTTGGATTTCCAGACGATGGAAGACTTGTTTTGTCAACAGAGCACTCTGAACGGTCAACAGTCCCCAAGGCTGGGCAACCGCGTTGACAAGAATGGAAGGGACAGCCTTGACAGAAAAAAGAGAGAATCCTCCGAGGTGAGTGACTGGAAAATAATTGCAAATCGCAGACGGCTGCAAGGAAAGTTTCTTAAGTTGTGACATTATTTAGTATGAGTGTCGACGTGGGCGAGGACAGAACCCTGAGAAACTGGTCAAAATTGCTGGAATAAGGAAGTTCGTGTAATGAGAAAATGTGTCCTGTCGGAAAGAATCGGTTACCGCAACTTTGCCATTCTAGTGACACAGTCCTGACGTCAATATTGTCACATTTCGTACATTATTTAATTGTTAGTGTCCTCTCAACCAATAAAAAGTTAACGGCACTACGTCACACTTAATTACGAATAGCTTTTCAGAAAGTTTTAGATTTAAATCTTACCTTGGAAAAAATACCATAGTTTCAGCGCTATTATTACATAATTAATGTTATACTTTAAAAAAAACTAACATTGTAAACCACAAAATCTACAAAAAGTAAATGATTCGATGGAGTTTATCATCAAATTAAGTTAACTTTCATTCGCACACTTCTCGCATTCACATCTCTTAGATTATTTTAGTACTGTCCTTTGAACAAATAAAATTTTAATGATACTTCACCACACTTAATTACGAATGGCTTTTCAGAAAGTTTTTGATTTAAATCTTACCTTGGAAAAAATACATCCAAATAGAATATTTTCTACTTTATTACTAAATAATTAAAGTTATATTGTTGTAAAAATTAACGTTGGACCACAAAATCTACAGAAAGTAAATCATACGATGGACTTAATCATCAAATCAAGTTAATTTTCATTCACAATATTGTGACATTTCGTAGATTATTTAATTGTTAGTGCCCTTTGAACAAATAAAATTTTAACGCACCGCATTTAATTATGAATAGCTTTTCAGAAACGTTTTGATTTAAATCTTACCGTGGAAAAAATACATACAAATAGCATAATTTATATATTATTAATAAACAATTAATGTTATACTGTTGTAAAAATTAAAATTGGAAATCACAAAATGTACAGAAAGATTCGGTGGAGTTAATCAAAACAAGTTAATTTTCACTCGCAATATTATCCCATTTCTTAGATTATTTAGCAAGTAGTGTCCTTTGAATAAATAAAATTTTAACAGGACTTCACCACACTTAAGTATGAATAGCTTGTCAGAAAGTTTTTCATTTAAATTTTACTTATGAAATAATACACTCAAATAATTCAACATTATTACTAAATAATTAATGTTATACAGCTGTAAAGGTTAACATCAGAAACTACAAAACATACAGAAAGCAAATTGTTTGAATGATATTATCCAATCATTGTACTGCTTATATACAATTACATTTTCTTCATTAATCAACATAGATAATAATACACAGAAGTGACAAAAGTCATGGGATAAATCTTAATATCGTGTCGGCCCTCCTTTCGCCCGGCGAAGTGCAGCAACTCGACGTGGCATGGACTAAACAAGTCGTTGGAAGTCTTCTGCAGGAATATTGAGCCATGCTGTCGCGATAGACGTCCATAATTGTGAAAGCGTTGATGGTGCAGGATTTTGGGCACGAACAGACCTCTCGATGATGTCCCATAAATGCTCGATGGGATTCATGTCGGGCGATCTAGGTGGCCAGATCATTCGTTGGAATTGTCCAGAATGTTCTTCAAACCAATCGCGAACAGTTGTGGCCCGGTGACATGGCGCATTGTCATCCATAAAAATCCCATCGCTGTTTGGGTACATGAAGTTCATGAATGGCTGCAAGTGATCTTCAAGTAGCTGAACATAAGCATTTCCAGTCAATGTTCGGTCCAGTCGCACCAGAGGACCAAGTCCATGCCATGAAAAAGCAGCCCACACCATTACGGAGCCACCACCAGCTTGAACAGTGCCTTGCTGACAGTTTGGGTCCCTGGCTTCGTGGGGTCTGCGCCACACTCGAACCCTACCATCAGCTCTTACCAACTGAAATCGTGACTCATCGGACCAGGCCACGGTTTTCCATTCATCTAGGGACCAACCGATATGCTCACGTGCCCACGAGAGTCGCTGCAAGCGATGTCGTTCTGTCAGTAAAGGCACTCGAGTCGGTCTTCTGCTGGAATAGCCCAAGAAAGCCAAATTTCTCCGCACAGTTCTAACAGACAAGTCCCTTCTACGTCCCACATTGATTTCTGCGGTTATTTGACGCAGTGTTGCTTGTCTGTTAGAATTTACGACTCTTTGCAGACGTCGCCGGTCTCGGTCGTTAAGTGCAGGCTGTCGACATGGGGGGATGTTATGCCTGAAATTTCATACTCTCGGCACACTCTTGACACAATGGATCTGGGAATGTTGAATTCCCTAACGATTTCCGAAATGGCATGACCCATGCGTCTAGCTCCAACTAACATTCCGCGTTCAAAGTCTGTCAATTCCCGTCGTGCGGTCATCATCACGTCAAAACCTCTTCACATGAATAACTTGAACAGAAATGAAAGCACTGCGCATTTATACCCGTTCTACGCGATGCTACTGCCATCTGAAAATTTGCATATTGCTATCCCATGACTTTTGTCACTTCAGTGTAAGTAAGGGTAAATTATTGTATAAAAATAATGGTAAATAATTGTATCATAATTGTATAAATAATTGTATAATAGTTGTATAAATAATTGTAAACAATTGTATCATAATTGTATAAATAATTATATAATAGTTGTATAATAATGGTAAATAATTATATCAGTTAGACATATGTCGCATTGTCAAACTACAGGTACTTGTGCCAGAGCGGTAAAAGTATCTTCATGACAAATTTTCTATTATTGAAATGAATTGTATTATAATGCATTTATTAATAATGAATTGTTTTAAATTCTTTCTTTGGGTGGTATTCTGAAAATGACCTATTCAAATGCAGTTACCTTGAAATTCAACTCTGTTAAGGACAATTTAGAATTTGAATTTTTTTTTTCAGAATTAATTCATTCATGCCGCAATATTTGCTTTTTAATAAATGAAGAATTTCTTTTGTTTTAATTTTGACGACACCATACTATCATAAACTGTTTATTGTAAACCTATCTACATTTGTAACTTTTAAGAAAGAAATATATCACCGAAAGTAGGGATATTTTAATAGCAAAAATTGCGAAATTTGTTTTTTAAATTATTCAAATAAACAGCATTATATATCATTTACATTGCTAAAATCCGATTGTGTCTACAATTTTTTTAAAATTAAAGCCGTTTTTATATACCATACTATTTTACCATTTTAATTCTATGTTTTTATATTATTAATTCAAATTTTTCTTTTCGCCTTTATAATTTTTTATATAAGATTATGCATTTTGAAGCCAAATCACTTGAAATGCTCATATCATTTCTATATAAAAAAGGCATAAGTATTAAATCACAAAAAATAAACAACATAAAACACAGCAACAATTATATTTCCTAATATTAATATGGGAATCCCTATTATTATTAATATTAGGAATCCCTATTGTTATTAATATTAGGAATCCCTATTGTTATTAACATTAGGAATCCCTAATATTATCTTTATTGTATTATTATTCCCCTACTATTATCCTTATTATAGAATCCCTACTATTATCCTATTATTAATATTTATAGAGGTGCGGTTTTGCAGAGTTATCCAAGCTTTTAGTAAGTGGTAATCTCTTAATTCAGGAATGCACAGACTTGTGAAGGCCATTTGCACTCTGGGTAACTTAATCGCTGGGCGCATAAAAAAAAACCCCTCGGAAAGTATCTAACATATTTTAATTTAATTTCTTTACATGAAATAAAAAATAAATAACATATTACAATTAGGAGGAAAAAAAAGTATCTGATACGTGATATTACATTAATTTAATAAGGTTAAGGACATGTATTTGGTTTGATTTCTGTAATGAGCAAACTCAAAAATGATTGGCCAAATAGTACCAAAAATGATTCTTCATAAATATGTGCTATTTTAAACAGACTTTCACATTTTAATGTATCATTTAGTGATAACTACATATATTTATTAAGCGTAATTTTGAAACTAAATCTGGTTTTTTCAATAAATATTGTAGCAATAAAAATAATTTCATTGAAAAAAAAATTGATTAAAATATTTTTCTATTATTTAAATGTTTATTTTTCTATTAAATTAAAGTTGTACCCCATTCCCTGTATTAATTTCATAAAAAAATATGAATATATTTCACAAAGATTACCATTACCATTCCAAAACTTACTACCATTACCAAAATTACAGAATCACCACATTTTTTAAAAATAAAATGGATATATGGCGAAAAGGCCATATGACTTGTATAAAATATTTATGCGGGAATGGATGAATGACTTGCGTATTTGCCATAATTATTAAAGAAGATATGTGTTATTATAATATAAGAAATGAACGCATTGTAAATGCTTTTCAACCATGTATATCAAAAGATGGCTGTGCGGTAACTTTTATATCTTTTTAAATCCACCATCAACATTTTATGTCTTATATGACATGAGACAAAAAAGGTTTGAACAAAAGTATAAGCTGTTATTTAAAAATAACAGCAATAAAGACAAAACAATAGTCCTTAGTGAATTGTATACCTGCCTTAGTTATTAAAGAAGATATGCGTTATTATAATATAAGAAATGAACGTATTGTAAATGCCTTACAACAATGTATATCAGAAAATGGCGGAGCGGAAACTTTGATATCTTTTTAAATCCACCATCAACGTTTTATGTCTTATATGACATGAGAAAAAAAGTTTTGAACAAAAGTATAAGCTGTTATTTAAAAATAACAGCAACAAAGACAAAAAAAGAGTACTTAGTGCAAGTGCAAGTCCTTAGTGAATTGTATACCAGCTTTAGTTATTAATGAAGATCTGTGTTTTTATAATATAAAAAATGAACGCATTATAAATGCTTTTCAACCCTGTGTATCAAAAGGTGGCAGCACGGAAACTTTTATATTTTTTTAAAAAACACCATCAACGATTTATGTTTTATATGAGATGAGAAAAAAGGGTCTGAACAAAAGTATAACTGCTATTCAAAAATAACAGTAACAAAGACAAAACAAGAGTCCTTAGTGCAAGTGCAAATACTGAGTGCAAGAGTCCTTAGTGCAAGTGCAAGTGCAAATACTTAGTGCAAGAGTCCTTAGTACGAAAGAGTAATGCAATGAAGAACACGTGATCACTAGAATCATGAATCAGTAAGGTGCCTACACTTAGAATTTCATTTTGGTGGAAACACCATTTCGCTGTAGAAGTACAATCATTGCACCTATTGTAGAAAGACTTCGGAAAGGATGTTAATTACACTTTGAAAAGTTAACAATTGAAACAGAAAGCGGTACCATGAGGTTGGGGAGACAGCGGATCCATCTTCAAAGACTTATTTGGCCGAAAAAAATGGCTGATAATTGGCTGAAATTAAGGTCGGAACCACCTGGAGCCATGACTCACACGTTATTATATTTAATAACTGCAGAGAATGTGTCAACCTCCCACTAAAGATAGCATGGATCGAGTTGCCCGCTTAGGCTAAATAGGGACGTGACGCGAATGGCAATGATAGGATCGAATGCTGACGCACTCTTAGAAAAAATAAAATAAAAATAAATAAAATAAAATAAAATTGAAATAAAATATGTTTGGAGTTTTGGAGCAATTTATAGAAAGTTCCCGAGGTGGTAAACGTTCTTATTGAAACGGAATAAATGTGGTTTGATCTTTAGAGTGAATTCGTAATTACTTTCGATAGGCGTAAGTAATGAAACTGTTTTGTTTTTCTACTGTCTGGGAAAAACAATGAATAACCAAAACATATCCATGCTTGAGAAGATTTGAAAAATGTTTTATTGCAAAACAGGAATACTAACCGGAAATCTTGAAATGTCAAAACAAATTGCTTGGTTATATTTGATAAGCATAAATAATAATATCGTATGTTTTATTCTCTTTTCCTACCTATAATTGGCTGGAATTAAGGTCGGTATCAGATGTTTGTTTCAGTGAAATGGTTAAAATAAATTTATTCATTCTTATAGTAATTAATTAAAATTTCCTGTTTGTTTAGAGAGGAAAAAAAAGTTTTTTTATGTATTTAACAAAAGCAATCCCAGTGTGTTAAATTGTCTAATTAAATTTTCAACATTTTATTTTGGAGATATTTTTGTTAAAAAAACTGTTTTGTATTTTTAAACAGTATAATAGCTTTAATTCTATTATAATAAAACTAACTAACTCCCTGGTACTACAGTCAATGGTGGGCCACGGCCGTCTGCCTACTGGTAGATTTCGAGGTAAGAGATGGTTTCTTTTTACAGAGTAGGATTATCAGCCCTCCCCCAACAGCCATATTAGACTGAGACCTACCGTTTAAAGTGGATTTCGGACCATTACAAACATCCATGTCGCCACCAGGCCTCAAACCCGAAATCTGTCTCACCGAGCGCCAATCACTCAGCCATCTATTATAATATATGTTAATTATTAGATATGCTTTCGAATGTCTGCCACTTTGATGTCAATCATTAGCCACTAAAATGGCAGATATATAGCAGATTCAGCGTTACTCAGGTTGCACCCCATCCACACTGTCACCGCAGCTGTAGACGAATATCCTCAAGAGTGAGGGCTTTGCTCTTCCTCTTCAATCCCAACAGCAGAACATTCCAGTTTCCATATTTATCGTTTCCATCCCATGCATAGATGCGTTTGGGATCGCTTTAGAGTTTTGAATAAAGCACCTTTGGTAAGGAAATCCAATGCTCTATCCACAAAGTCACTTCGGCCCTTTTAGGTACTGAAAAATTGAAGATATAAAATATTTATTCCCAATTTAATATAAAATATTACAGTAGTTGAAGACGCAATTAGAAACTCTTCTTCAATTGTGCAGCAGCTCCATGATGTGCCAAGGTCGTCTAACTACTAGCAGTTTCCGAAACTTGATATGTTTTCTTTTTACTGGGTAGGATTGTCAGCCCTACGTTCTACAGTCATATCAGACAGCAACATGCGATTTAAAGTGAATTACTAACTACTGCAAACATCCATGGCACGCTGGTAATCGAACCCGAAACCTGTGGCACAGAGCGCCAGTCACTCGGCCATCAGGCTCCTATTAGAAAATCTAGTATTAATAAAATTGCATTTAATTTGTCAATTTTTAATGTTATTAAAGTGAAATAAAATATGTATTTTTAAGATAAAAAATAAGATTTTAAAAGGAGCTTTTCTGAAAAGGAGCTTTTCTAATACAATGGTTCTCAAAGGGTTGCCAGGCACACTGGTGCGCTCTAGATTTCTGAGTGCACCCCGTGGTATTTCAGAGAAATATGTGCCCGGATATAAAACGGTTTTTTTTTCCTTATCCGTTTTTCCATTCAAAGACAGATTTAATTACAAACGGCTAACCTTTCTGATTGCTTTTTTTTTCTCTTCATATAAAAAGTGGCCAAAAAGCAATAATGCGCCAAAGAAGGTTTCCGAGAAATAGGAGTGGTAACTTCCATGGTTGACTACTAAGAGCGCTAGCGTCTATGCGATTTTCAATGTTAAAATATTTTCCGTTGCAGTCTCTTAGACTCCGCCATCTGTAAGCAGTAGTCTGTGTAGCTGATCATGTGGATATAAAACTATGAGACATTAGTAGCGGAGGCTTATTTGTCAGAAATTTATATATAACGCTGTTACAATTATTTGTAGGTTTAAAAATGCACTTATTGCCCCTTATTCTGGAAGAAGAAATATAATTTTTTAGGCTGAAAAAGAAAAAAATGAAAACATATCTTGAAATTTTGGGGACAAAAATTAAATTTTTGTTTCACGTCACGCGAGGAGCAGTAATAATACCCTCAAGTTACATGAGAGTGGATGAGAGTTCGAGTCCTGTTGAAAGTTTGCGTTGCAGTCTCTGCTTTCAAAAACGAGAAGACTTTTTCTCTTTTCTCATAGCGTATGTAGTATGAGCACCTTGCATTGATAGTTCTCTCCCTGATGTTAATTTTTCTGGTTTTAATTGCTGGTGCTTTTAGATCTCAAGGAAATGCATTTTGATACTTTTCTTCTTTTAACACCCTTAAAAAAAAAGAAAAAAATTGTTTTAAAAATAAATTAATAATTTCTAATTGAGACGAATCTACCTGAAAACAAATTCAGATATTGAAAATTAATGCACTTAAATAAAAAGTCAGGACGTCGCGTTTGGTGCAGTAATAATGCTCTCAAGTTAGCAAGGGGATGAGAGTTCGATTCCTGTTGAAAGTGTGCGTTGCAGTCTCTGCTTTCAAAAACGGACTTTTTCGCTTTCTCATAGCGTATGTAGTATGAGCACCTTGCATTGATAGTTCTCTCCCTGATGTTAATTTTTCTGGTTTTTAATTGCTGGTGCTTTTAGATCTCAAAGGAATGCATTTTGATCCTTTTCTTCTTTTAACACCCTTAAAAAAAAGAAAAAAATTGTTTTAAATATAAATTAATAATTTCTAGTTGAGATGAATCTACCTGAAAAAAAATTCAGGTATTGAAAATTAATACACTTAAATAAAAGTCAGGACGTCGCGTTTGGTGCAGTAATAATGCTCTCAAGTTAGCATAAGAGGGGATGAGAGTTCGATTCCTGTTGAAAGTTTGCGTTGCAGTCTCTGCTTTCAAAAACGAGAAGACTTTTTCGCTTTCTCTAGCGTATGTAGTATGAACACCTTGCATTGATAGTTCTCTCCCTGATGTTAATTTTCTGGTTTTAATTGCTGGTGCTTTTAGATCTCAAGGAATGCATTTGATCCTTTTCTTCTTTTAACACCCTTAAAAAAAGAAAAAATTGTTTTAAATATAAATTAATAATTTCTAGTTGAGATGAATCTACCTGAAAAAAAAAAAATTCAGGTATTGAAAATTAATACACTTAAATAAAAGTCAGGACGTCGCTTTTGGTGCAGTAATAATGCTCTCAAGTTAGCATAAGAGGATGAGAAGTTCGATTCCTGTTGAAAGTTTGCGTTGCAGTCTCTGCTTTCAAAAACGAGAAGACTTTTTCGCTTTCTCATAGCGTATGTAGTATGAGCACCTTGCATTGATAGTTCTCTCCCTGATGTTAATTTTTCTGGTTTTAATTGCTGGTGCTTTTAGATCTCAAGGAAATGCATTTTGATCCTTTTCTCCTTTTAACACCCTTAAAAAAAAAAAAAAATTGTTTTAAAAATAAATTAATAATTTCTAGTTGAGATGAATCTACCTGAAAAAAATTAGGTATTGAAAATTAATGCACTTAAATAAAGTCAGGACGTCGCGTTTGGTGCAGTAATAATGCTCTCAAGTTAGCATAAGAAGTTCGATTCCTGTTGAAGGTGTGCGTTGCAGTCTCTGCTTTCAAAAACGAGAAGACTTTTTCGCTTTCTCATAGCGTATGTAGTATGAGCACCTTGCATTGATAGTTCTCTCCCTGATGTTAATTTTTCTGGTTTTAATTGCTGGTGCTTTTAGATCTCAAAGGAATGCATTTTGATCCTTTTCTTCTTTTAACACCCTTAAAAAAAGAAAAAAATTGTTTTAAATATAAATTAATAATTTCTAGTTGAGATGAATCTACCTGAAAAAAAAATTCAGGTATTGAAAATTAATACACTTAAATAAAAGTCAGGACGTCGCGTTTGGTGCAGTAATAATGCTCTCAAGTTAGCATAAGAGGGGATGAGAGTTCGATTCCTGTTGAAAGTTTGCGTTGCAGTCTCTGCTTTCAAAAACGAGAAGACTTTTTCGCTTTCTCATAGCGTATGTAGTATGAGCACCTTGCATTGATAGTTCTCTCCCTGATGTTAATTTTTCTGGTTTTAATTGCTGGTGCTTTTAGATCTCAAGGAATGCATTTTGATCCTTTTCTTCTTTTAACACCCTTAAAAAAAAGAAAAAAATTGTTTTAAAAATAAATTAATAATTTCTAGTTGAGATGAATCTACCTGAAAAAAAATTGAGGTATTGAAAATTAATGCACTTAAATAAAAGTCAGGACGTCGCGTTTGGTGCAGTAATAATGCTCTCAAGTTAGCATAAGAGGGGATGAGAGTTCGATTCCTGTTGAAGGTGTGCGTTGCAGTCTCTGCTTTCAAAAACGAGAAGACTTTTTCGCTTTCTCATAGCGTATATAGTATGAACACCTTGCATTGATAGTTCTCTCCCTGATGTTAATTTTTCTGGTTTTAATTGCTGGTGCTTTTAGATCTCAAGGAAATGCATTTTGATCCTTTTCTCCTTTTAACACCCTTAAAAAAAAGAAAAAAATTGTTTTAAAAATAAATTAATAATTTCTAGTTGAGATGAATCTACCCGAAAAAAAATTCAGGTATTGAAAATTAATACACTTAAATAAAAGTCAGGATGTCGCTTTTGGTGCAGTGCAGTAATAATGCTCTCAAGTTAGCATAAGAGGGGATGAGAGTTCGATTCCTGTTGAAGGTGTGCGTTGCAGTTTCTGCTGTTAAAAACGAGAAGACTCTTTCGCTTTTCTCCTTGCATTGATAGTTGACTGCTTGATAGTAATTTTTCAAGTTTTCTCCTACAGGCAAATGCGGTTTAATTACTCCTAAAGATTTTCTTCTCCACCTATATTATATGCGATATCGAGTGCTTGTACAAAAAAAGGAAATTTATGTGTTTTCTGAAAAAAAAATTTCATAAAAAAACTACGGTGAGTTTAGATTAAAAATTCAAGGAAGGTATCACAATCGTGTCTTCTTGATAATCTGCAATACTTCTGTCTTAAAAGCACTTACCAACCTAGTTGGGATGGGTGAGACTTTGTACATCATAATATTCAAAAGTATTATAAAAAAGCTATCAACGTGCAAAATGGTACGCACTTTGTTCCAGTATCTTTGGCTCTATCGTGCCCATAAAGAGCCCAGCCATTGACCTCATCTGAGTCAATTTCCTTTAAAAAGTAGATGACGTTTAGAGTGCGAAAGCTCATTTCACGACCTGGCTGAGAAGCCTGAGCAGCCTGGAAAAGAAGTCGTGAAATAGACACCTGCGGTCGGGGAACACCTACGAATCCTTGAAAAATGTCCTCCGTCTTCGGCGCCAAGGGTAATAGTCCCTAGTTCGTGTCTGCATTTGGCCATCGGATGATAAGCACTCGCTTTCACTCCCACGGGCCAATTTTCACCGTGTTATCATTTCCTTGATTGTCTTCTGACACAGACTGCGTAATGAAAACATATCGCTTGTTTTAGTTTTGTTAGGGCTTCTTTGGACATTGAGAATGGTGTTGTTTGAAGGTGGGCTTGACTGGATCCACTGTCCGATTCAATGATACCTTTGTTGACTGATAAAAACAAACAGAACTCGTAGTGGACCAGAAGAAAAATAAAAAGTAATTTAGGTTGCCAGTGCATGGGTGAACTTGAATAATTCGAAGACATTGGTAATCAAAAAGTGGAAAGTCATTGCTTTGTTTACTCAAAAGAACCTATTCTACTTAATAGAATATTGAACTTGATAGATGGGTTGGGCCGATTTGTTTCGAAGAAAATTTATTGCATTTGTAATCTACAAAAGTGGAAAGTCATTGCTTTGTTTACTCATTGAAAAATCGCAGAATACTATTCTGGATGCTAATATCTACAGAATATTTTATGCGTAAAATTAGAATTTTTTGCATTTGTAATCTACTAAAGTGGAAAGTCATTGCTTTGTTGACTCATTGAAAGAGAATCGGAAAATGATACTAATATAAACAGAATCGTAAAAATATGTATACTTTCTTTATAAAGATATCATATTTGGTTATCGTATTGAAATATTTTATGCGTAAAAATAATTTTTATTAAATTGATATATTTTTTAAAAAGATATTTAATATTTAAATTAAATTTGTTTTTGGTAGATTGAACTTGATAGATGAGTTGGGCGAATTTGTTTCTAAGAAAATTTATTGCATTTATAATCTACAAAATCGGAAAGTCATTGCTTTGTTTTACTCATTGAAAGAGAATTTTAAAAAATGCTTGATGCTAATATCTACAAAATCGGAAAAATATTTATATTTTCTTTATAAAAATATCATATTTGATTATTGTAATAAAATATTTTAATGCATAAAAATAGAATTTATTGCAATTATGATCTACTAAAGTGGAAAGTCATTGCTTTGTTTACTCATTGAAAGAGAATTAGAAAATGCTTGATACTAATATCTATAGAATCGGAAAAATAATTATACTTTCTTTACAAAGTTATAATGTATGGTTATTGTATCGAAATATTTTATGCATATAAATAATTTTTATTAAATTGGGTTTTTTTATGTAAAATATATATTTCCTGTTTAAATTAAATTTGCTTTTGGTAGATTGAACTAGATAGATCGGTTGGGCCAATTACAAAAGTGGAAAGTCATTGCTTTGTTTTACTCATTGAAAGAGAATCACAAAATGTTTGATGATAATATCTACAGAATCAGAAAAATATTTATACTTTCTTTATAAAGACATCAAATTTGGTTACTGTATTGAAGTATTTTAAGTATAAAAATAATTTTTATTAAATTGTTTATATTTTTTATTTTAAATATATATTTAATGTTTAAATTAAATTAGTTTTTTGTAATTTGTCCTTTGTGATTTGTTTGCGTGATACGCGCTTTCTTGATACTTGTTTATTCCGTAAATTGGTTGAAAATAAAAAGAAATGAAAAATTGAAATTAATTTTACCTTGACAGGATTTTTTTCTTTTCCATCTTCCTACACGTAGATAAGCTTTAATTCTTAATAATATTTCTGTATTTAACAGTAATTTATTTTGTAACATATTTAGTAACTAGGACGTTGTTTAATATTTTACTTGAAATTGAGATAATGCAGAATAAAATATTGATAAGCGATTTAAACGAATGAGATATTAGAATTTTTAAAATATAAAATAATAGAATTGATAAATACTAGAATATTTAGACAAATACAAGAATACTAGAATAAAACTAGAAATTTTAGAAATTTTTAACAACAAATATAGAAATATTAGAATACTAGAGCTTTTACACAAATACTAGAATTTTTAGAAATTTTTAAATTTTGAAAATATAACTTTCATCGATTCTAATGTAATGCATTTTACACATAAATATTTTAATATCGTTCGGTTTTATATACTCACATGAAAATTGTTTTGCAGAAGACCATGTATAAACAGAGATGTTACATTAATCTCTGTTAATAAGATTTAATGAAATAATTTCGCCATTATAAAAAATAATTTCGCCATTTGGCATTACCAAACAAAAGACATATTCATGATCTCAATTACATGTGCTCATTCAATTTACCTATTTTTAATTTGCTCAAAAAGTCATAACTAATGTATTATGACGACTTTATTCACAATAAGAAAGATTGTACAAGATAAGCAAGTCAGATGTTCAATGGTATTTTTTCCTCACTGTAAAATTAGAGCAAAAGTTTCTATTTTATTTAAAAGATATTCTGAATTTTTTTTTTTCCAATTGCTGTTTTTAGATGGAAATTTGAGAGCTCATAGCATGTCTTTTAAATGAAGAATTATAGTTGAATATGCAAATTGGCGAAATCAAACACTGCATTCCCAAAATACAAAAAAAATGTACAAAAGTGACTGATCACTTTAATTAAAGTCATTTAACACTATGAGTATTGAAAGATTAATGTGCATTTCGTAGAATGCAGCTGTATGAACTACGTGTTGTGGAATGATCTTAACGTTCTCGACTTACTAGTAACTGTGAGTTAAGCGAATTACGATGTATTTAAAAGGGGTTTTTTAGCCCACACTATCTGAAGATTCACAGCTTTATGACACTTTAGAATTTAAAGTTTTACATAGCTCTCTAATTAATTTATGACTTTCGTCTCTGGCAATATTTAAATAAAAGGTTTTTTATTTATTTATTTATTTATTTATTGTTTTTTCTTATTGAATGTAAGTGGCCTCGTGTTCCACTTATGCATACCACGAACAGCCCACAGACGGATGACCCTTAGAGATTTTTTTTTTTTTTTTTGAACCTTTAATTTTTGAATATTTTCGAATTTACATCTAGGAAAATATTTGTTTATTATTAAAAAATTATAATATTATTTAAATCATAAAATTATAATAGATATTTAATTTAAACTATAATGGAAATAAAAATTATAAAATTTTGGTTTCATTAATAAGTGTCACAGTGTTAAAAAGGAATTTTAGATTTTTTATTTATTTAGCTTTATTTTTTTTTTAATTTATTATTATTATTATTATTTAATTTATGAGTTTTTGTACTAAATATCCCTAAATACTTAAGCTAAAATGAATGAAAAATGGAATTACAACCCTGTTAAATTTACATTTTTAAATTAATTAAATTCATTCTATTTTTACAATAAGAATGAAGATAGCCTGTTTGATGAAAACTTGGTTCGAAATTCTATAAGCAAAGTTAACCATAAGTTCCCCTGTATACGTCGGGCATAAGCACAATAAATCGGTAGGCCCGAAGTATTTCCGTTAGCAGCAGGAAGAGGGTGAAAACTTCCACACACCTACCCTGAGGGGGTTCATTCCAAATTTTGGTGATGGATGTAGTGTAGCAGGTTCCCAGCATTGCAATATTCCTGGATAACATTGAATCTGCTACATATATATTTCATTGCGGTGCGCAATTATCTCGGATCACTCAGTCCAAACAGCCATCTCAGCCCTCTTTGAAAACAACCTTTTATTTTTCCATTATAATAACCAGTTGTGTATTTAGGAATTGTTTTAAGGAGATGTAAAGAATTAAAAAAAGTACCTTTACTATTGCGAAGATGGTTTCTTACTCTACGACTTCACATAACATGGAGATTTTTTTTATTTACTGTAGTGCATAAAAAATCATTTTTATGAGTTTTTGACGACTATTTTATTTTCTTTCGAAACATTTTACTCTTCACATTATGAATTTTCTTTATGTGACCTATTTTGTGTTTACTTCAAGCTCACAAGAAAGAGCGTAGTTAAAACTTTCATGTTTTGCAAACAAACAATTAGTTTAATTTAATGTAATCGCATCGAGTTATCTATCTAATCATTCACCAAGGTTATGTTAGGTGTATTGATGATGAATGACTCTATTTTGGCATTTATTGAAACAATTTTCATGCATAATAAACAATTCGAGATAAAAATACAACTATGTATTAGAGTTGAAAATAAAAATAAATAAAAGCAAAACAAAAATAATTAATTAAAGAAATCGAAATATGTGTATTTTTTTTTAAAAAATTTGATTTGTGTTGCTAGGAAAGGAAGTAACACTAGAAACAAAAAAAGGATGCAAATGGAGATAAATAATAATTTTACAAGAACTTCTTCATCACGAAAAATTTTAAAGAAATTTCATTATCAAAGAGAAATATTGTTAACAATAAAACTACCTTTTAAATATCAATGAAATCAGCGAAATTTATTGCAAAATTGGTTAGCAAGCACTATATACTGTAACTGTAACTGTAATACGGTGTACTGACTGTAATACTGTGTACTGACTGTAATACTGTGTATTGTATACTGTAATACTGTACTCAGTATACTGTAACTGTAATACTGTGTACTGTGTACAAATACTGTAATACGTGTGTACTGTATGATTCATTGTTACTGTAATACTGTGAATACTTTACTGTAATACTGTGTACTGTATACTGTATACTGTAATACTGTGTACTGTATACTGTATACTGTAATACTGTATACTGTAATACTGTGTACTGTAATACTGTGTACTGTATACTGTATACTGTAATACTGTGTACTGACTGTAATACTGTGTACTGCATACTGTAATACTGTACTTCAGTATTCCAAGCTCTTGTAATACTTACTCTACAAAGTATGAAAGTGTAAAACAGATGATTCATTGTTATTGTTGTTTTGAATATTTGGTTATTCGCCACTAAAACGGCAGAAATGTGGCAGATACAACCTTATCCAGGGTTTATCAGGAAAGGACTTGCTACACTGCATCCACATTGTGCTACCATAGTTTTGAATAAATAAAAAGTGCCATTTGAAAGCTCGCATTCACTCCTCGTGCCAATGAAAGGCTTTCCATCCCAGATTTACTGTGCTTTTTCCATCCCATCTCCTCACAAGTACCTGTGGTTCGAAAATAAAAATAATAATAAAAAATAAATAAATAAATAATAATAATAATAATAATAATAATAATAATAAATAATTCGTTACCACCAGGCCATTGTGTGCCCTACATATGATTCATTAAAATATAGTAATAGAACAAAATTGTTGAATGAAATAACAATTAATCAGGAAATAGTCGATAATTATAATTTCTATCTGATTGATTTAATTATATTCTATTTATAAAAGATATTGTAATATGTATGCCTTTGAGTGAGTTATGAATAATGAACCTTTTAATATTTTCCTGGTTTTTATAAAATTTAAATTTAAATTTTTTTTTTTTATTTATGTATTATTTATTTATTATTTTATTATTTATTTTTGCGCTTAGTGCACTGATAGTGATATTCTGCTTATTTTTCAACTATGTTAAACTAGAATAATCATTATTAAAAAAAACATATAGCTGAAACAACAATTTATTTATTTTAAATTCATCTACGACTAAACATTTTAGCATTTTAATGTAGCAAATCGAAATGATGTTGACAATTTCCTATGAAAGTTTTTTAATTAAATTTACTTCTTTCAGATCAATCTCCTGGATGGGAAACGAAGTCTTAATGTAAACATTTTTCTGAAGCAATTTCGCAGGTAAGTATTCAGACACTTATTGTACTCGAATCGGAAACTATTAAGAAACTTAAATTGACTTGCATAAAATTTTATTTTTACATCCTGCATTAGCAAGGTAAATGCAATTAAAATGGCATTTGATGCAATATGTCTTCACACACAAACCAACGTAGATCTTCTCAACAAAAACCAATGTTAACAGTTAAAAAATATTTCAAGAAACTAGGAACATTCTTTCTGTTTCTAATCTTTCTTTAAGTACTCAAAGAAACAGATCTCTGGTTAATAGCGGAAGGATAGAAAGTACTCTTTCGGTACATAAAAAACGCCGGTTTAGCATTAGTGTATAGAGTAATAAACCAACCGCTTTTCTTTCTGTGTAACGAGGTCTGTAGTCTCATGAGAAAAGCAAAGCCCACTAAGATGCGAAAGAAAAAAAAGAAGAAGAACAACTGTAATAAAACAAGCGCCAACTAACTCTGCTGCTTTTACGATTCCAGATCAGCTGTTAGATGTTTTAAACAAACTATTAAAATGATTGATGGCCCTAGATAATAAACCCAGTTCGTTTAAAGTTTCTACAGCTTCCGTTACTTGTTTTAACTCGACCACACTGAGGCTTAACTTGAAGACTGGGAACCCATTCGGATTGTTTTCATGACATGCCACTCTCTCCCATAAGGTGCTAAAACCAAAATCCAGAGACCTCTTGCCAATAAAATGCAAGATAACGATGCGCCAACAATAAAACGTTCTCTAAAAAGTTGACTCTCTTCTGCTTAAGCATTATGAGACTCGCTTAAAATAACTGCAAATGGGCTCTGTTAGAGGATCAATTCTCCAAGATGCCGTGTTTAATGGTTTTATTTTAGTGTTTATGGGATAGCCATTACATTAAAGTATAAGCATGTCTGGAGTATTCCTTGAAATAATACCTTCTGAAATTTATGGTTAACATATTACTAGAGCATCATTTTATGCAGTTATTTAGAATTTTACTTGCTTTTACTCATCTATTTTGTTGGAGCTATGAAAAAAATTATACATATGATGCAATTGAAGTACATTTTAAATAGGAATTAAAAATGAATAAAATTATTGTTATTTTTTTAATACGTATATGCTAGAAAGTTCACGTATCGTAGAAAGCTCATAGCATATTTTGACTAGTTATTTTGAATCTAAATATAACACGAAGTTTAAAAGTTCTTATTGAAAATGTTTAATTTACTCAGTAAAAAAATTAAATATTAATATTCCAGCAGTCTACCAATGACTTCTTCATTGGCGCAACAGCCCCATGATGGGCCAAGGCCGTCTGTCTACTATCAGATTTCGAGACAGGCGATGGTGTCTTTTTACGGGGTAGGATTGTCAGCTCTACGCTCTACAGTCATATTAGACCGGGACCTACGGTTTAAAGTGGATTCCAAACCACAACAAACATTCATGGTACCACCGGGACTCGAAACCTGTGGCACCGAGCGCTAGAGATCTGGTCACTCGGCCATCAGGGTCCTACCAAGGACTATTTAATGTATTATTAAATAATGCTTTAGCGTTAAAACATACAATTTTAATCGTATGAATCTTTTTGTAAAAGAAACTGAGCATGTTTTTTGTAATTACGCATTGAAAGTTGTAAAACATCGAAAAAATAAAAGAAGTTAAATGTAATAAATGCATCGGGCAGACTGTTGTAGGAATACGAGTTCCATTAAGAAATAATCGGTTTGGTGGTCTGTGTGAGGTTATCAAAATAGGGTAAATAAGGCTTTAGCTTTAAGCATACAATTTTAATTGCAGAATCTTTCAAAATTTATAATTCCAAAGTTAAAGTTAATAATATTGTTATATTAGTCCTAGCGTCTAACAGGAGTATAATGTGAAAGAAACTGAGCGTGTTTTTTGTAATTACGCATTGAAACTTGTAAAACATTGAAAAAATAAAAGAAGATAAATGTAATAAATGCATTGGGCAGACTGTTGTAGGAATACGAGTTCCATTAAGAAATAATCAGTTTGGTGGTCTGTGTGAGTTTATCAATTTTTTTTTCCTTCTTTCCTCAGTAGGAATGGATGGTCCTTATCTGAAGACATTCAACTACTTTATTCGTAGTTACTGATGTTATGATCAACAAAGTACCACTTTGTCCAGTATTTTTTTATTATTCATTGAAAAAGATTTTTGATGAAAATACTTTTAAGCTGATTAGAAGGAAGTAACCTTCTAATAATGAAACACAGAATACCCACTTTTGAGCATGAAATTAATGGTTGTGGTTTCGGTCTTATCTGCTAGAAGACGTCGGCTGATAAGAAAGAAAATAAGCAGGTGCTTTCAAATAGGCTTTCTAACAATCGGGCAACAAAAAAAGATTCTTAAAAGCACGTTTAAATTTAATTAGCTTTAATTAACAGACTGTTGATGTTTTACCAAAAACCACATCTTCTAGAAAAGAATCTATTTTGAGGTGGCCTTCTACCGGATGGTAAAAACTTACATCGTGAAACCAAGCCCAGTCTGTTCATTTAGGTTTCTGATTAATAACTGTATAAGTACCTATAATAAGTAAATACTTATATAGGTACTTAGTATATGTGCATTTATATATTAACTTATTATAATATAAGTACTTATATATTAATAAGGTAATAATAAGTATACATATACTATCAAAATATAATTATGCCTGTTTTAATTAATTTCTCAGTACTGCAGATATGAAAATACTTTTAAGATGATTACGAAGGAAATAACTTTATAATAATGAAACACAGAATGCCCGCTTTTGAGTAGAAAATTGATGGCTGTGGTTTCGGTTTTATCTGTTAGAAGTCGTCTGCTGATAAAAAAAAGGAAATAAGCAAGGCTTTCTAACAATTGTGCAACAAAAAAAATTCTTAAGAGCACGTTTAAATTTAATTAGCTTTAATTAACAGACATAGGCTGATGTTTTCACAGAAACCACATCTTTTAGAAAAAATTCTATTTTGAGGTGGCCTTCTACCGGATGTTAAAATCTGACATCGTGAAACCAAGTCCGACGGCCCAAGCCCAAGCCCTACGTTCATTTAAGTTGCCGATTCGTTGGCGCCCTACGACATGAAATTTAATATATAAATATGCATGTTAATATATAAGTGCGCATATATTATTAATATATAAGTACGCATATACTATTAATATATAAGTACGCATATACTATTAATATATAACTACGCATGTTTGAATTAATTTCTCAGTACTACAGACATAAGGACCTCGGGGGTTTTCCAACCTTTCAATTAATTTCAGTCAATAAAAAATGCCACTTTATTCATGTCATTGAATCAATTAAAATGAAATTAATTGAAAGTATTTTTCATAAATAGTGGAAAGGGCAAAACTTACTACTCTTCTGTTTCGTTCAAAAGTGGACTTTCGAGAAAATGGTCGCTCAAAGAAATCATCATTTTGAAAGTTAACAGACATTATTTATGCAATTAATAAAAACATTATTAATAGGATATTTTTTCGTTTCAAACTTCATCACTTTTGTTTATTAAAATAACTGTTTGTTAGCATTTAGAAAATAAAATTTTAGCTCGACTTAAAACTTTCCTTCTTTCTTTTCCATTTTGACAAAGTTTATTTATCGGCTTGTTATCCGTGAATTCAAAAAGATAAATAAAGTATTCTGCTGTTTTTGATATTTCTTCAAATGAAATAACATCATGACTTTATTTTTCAATGTTTTTGTGAAAATATTTTTTTCCGTTCAAAAAATTAAAGATTTGGTGCTTGCAAACCGTCGATTTACAATTAGAGACCTTGCTGATGAGGTTGGAATTTAAAAAGGATCAGTCACAAACGCGTCAAATCTCGATTGGTACCGAAAACACTGAATGCGCCAGCTCACACTGCATTGATTCTTCGTGACCTTTTCGCCAAAAATGAAACCCATATCGTTCCACAACCGCTATATTCACGATGCGACTTCTGGCTATTCCCTAAACTCAAAAGACCACTCCGGGGACGCCGTTTTGAGTCGATTGAAGAGATTCAACGTGAATCGCCGCACGCTTTGAAGGCCATCCCTGCCGATGACTTTTTAGCATGCATTGTGGATTGAAAAAAAAGTTGGCATAAGTGCATTGTGTCCGAAGGGCATTCCTTTGAAGGCGATGAATTAAATTTGGAAGAATAAATAAAGAGTTTTTGAAAAAAAATAATTGGTCTTACTTTTTGGGCGCAGTAGTACAATCACAACTTTTTGCAAAATACTTAAAAAAAAAATTTGTACACCAGTCAATACTTGCCAAGTATTAACCAATTGGGCACAATAGTACTTCAAGACTATTTTTAACGGTTTTTTTTAGTTATTAATTTCGGTTTTCGAGATTTTATTTAACCTAGATCATCAAAAAAATGTTTTAATGAAATTTTATCACGTAAGTACGAACAGCCATGAATGCTATCTATAAAAAAATCTTGTTTAAAAAAAGCTACCTACGATATTGGTTATCTTAAAAACATTAATTCATCCAATAACATTGAATTAATTGAGTAAGCGGCTCGAAAGTTGTTTTACTCTTTTTTCATGTAGGTGCTAGAAGCATAATAAAGAAAAGTCAACATTTCGTTTTATCCATCTGAAGTAGCGCCTTTATTCATGGTGTAGTTAGTTTTGCAATAACAAAGAGTTTTCAATGTTTTTAAAAGTAAAATGTTTTGAATATGTTTTTTTCCAGCTCCAATGATGAAATCATCGACATTTTGAAACGAGGAGCTCATGAAGAAATTGGAGCGGAGAAATTGCGAGGCCTTTTGAAAATCCTTCCAGAATCGGATGAAGTATGTTTTGTATATGTGACGTTGCTTTCATGCAGTTGAATGGGAGTTTATTTCATTTTTTTTTTTTTTAAGAAAATACAAAAAATATTCAGAAAATACAATGTAACATATTTAACTCCATTTATATAAAAGTTTTTTTAATTATTTTCATTGCGAAAAACTTTTTACCAATGAAACTTTCATTGGTATGGGACAATGGGATAATATACTTTGTTTTTTAACTTTCACAAAGAGAGGCAAGAAAAAATTTACATCTTTTTATGAATTTTTACAGAAATGCATTGTATTTATTCTTATAAATGCCGTTACAGTCCGTTATAATGTGTATCGTATAAATTCCGTTATACTGTGTGTATTGTGATATACTCAAATATTTGCATGTATTTAAGTATTTTGGTTTTTCCTATTTACTTATTAAACTTATATAAAATTTAAAATATTTAAATATATAATTTGACCTAGTTACCATTTAAATCAATAAATTGAAAGGTGTTAGTAAAATATTCGTAAATTTTCTCTACAACTATTACATGGCCTCTGTCACCTTTATTTACTATAGTACTTACCTACATTTTCTTATTAAAATCACGTAGAAAGCTATTAATAACACTTTTATAAAATTATTAGTTGTAAAATATAAAACATTTGATATACTGTAATAAAAGTTACATTTTCCGAATCTTATTTGATTACCTGAAGGTAATTATACTAAAACCGGCTAATTTATTTTCTGAATAATATTTATATTTTACCAGTTTATTAAAAATGGTGGCCAAGATAATTTTTTATTCTCTGAATAGTAAACCCGCGAAAATTTTCAAAAGTCTGCGTTTTTTCCCATTCCTTATTATCAATTTACGATCCTGAAAGATGTTTGCTTTCATTTCTCGCAAAATAAATTCATTCATTACAATTAATAAATTATTTCACAAATGTAATATTAATTTATCATATTTAATTAATAAATTATTTCATTATATAAATTATTCTATTCTTTGAATAGTATACCCGCAGAAATTATAACAAGTCCACGTTTTCCCCATTCTTTAGTATCAAATTATTATCCTGAAAGTTGTTTATTTTCATTTCTTTCAAAATAAATAATTTATTTCCTTATCAATACCATCTTTATGTAAACATAGCGGAAATTAGAAAATTTTGTACAATATTAGAAACTACTGGAAATTAGACTATAACATATTGTCTCTGATTTCTGCTCGCATATTATAGCATTGTATATAACAAAGTAATCTTTATTTCACCAATTTTTGTCTAGCTGTTTTGATTGATTGATAAAAATGTACCTTAATAATGAAAATAGGTGATTTTAAGAGGGCTTTTGAGGTGAATTCCCAATTAATTTACTTAATTACAACTAGCGTCGAATTATGTTGAAATCCAAAAACTTAACCTATAAAGAAGAACAAAGAAACTAATTAAGGTTTCACTTTTACTTGGAATCTAAATTGAAACAACAAATTTACTATTATTGATAACTATTTTATTGATGACTTATTTCCTGGCCATTTTAAATAAGCCAATACTTAATTTTTATAAGTTTGTTTTACTAATATTAAAATATAAATGTGTAAAATAAATGTCATTTTCAATTAACAAAATTTCAATTGGCTAATTTTAGATCGAACTTTTACGAAGCTACAGTGGTGACCGACCCAAATTGGGAAATGCCGAAAAGTTTTTATTACAACTGATTGAATTGCCAAAGTAAGATTCGTTAAATCCAACTTCCAATAAAAATCAAAATTTAATTATTTCTAATTTGGAATAATATTAATATTAACCATATATTTCTTCAGCTATAAACTACGATGCGAAGGAATGCTTCTCAAAGAAGAATTCACATCAAATATGGCTTACTTGGAACCAGCTATAGAAAGCATAGAATCTGCTGTTGAGGGTTTGTATTTTAATAAAAAAAAAAAAAAAAAAAAAAAAATGGAATTTTGAAACAAGATTTATTTATTGAACTGTATATAAATTGTTACTGAGAAATTTTTAATTTAAATATTCAACACACACCTACGAGAATGAGTCAAAAGTTAGTTGCACTTGCATGAGAGAAAAAACAAATGGAGTATCTCAAACTGTCCGATTCGTGGCACAATGACAACGCGCGCAGCTGATGAGCATTAAGGCTCGTGCTCACCAAGGCGACAAGATGCAAGCGAAAAAATTTGACCAATCACTAGCCTCACCGCGGTCGCCTGAAACCGGTTTGTAGTTCGCCGCTTGGAGTTGCCCAACTTTCAACTCGAAACGGTTTTTCACTAGGCGTAATGCTATTTCTGAAGTTTCGCTGTGAAGGGGTCGAAAAAATTTTGTCGCTTGCCTCTTGAATCTTCACGTCTCTCGCCTTGGTGGGAACGAGCCTTTAGGGCTGAGGTTCATTCCGCTGGCGGCTTTATTGTAGACACTGCTTCAAAAAACGAGAAAGCTTGATGGCGTTTGTGATATTCAGCATCTTGTCTCGTGAGTTGAACTACCAGGTGGGAGTTTTTCCGGGTTTTCTCCCATACGATATGCAAATACGGGATAGTTGCCCCTAAAAATCCTCCCGGAAGGCACATTGCTCTCCTTCTTTAGCGACACGGTGCCAATTCAGACTTCTACTTACGAGTGATCCATCGCAACAGAAGCTGCCCCTCCTCTTTCCATCCATCCATGAGACAACACGGGTTCTTGGACTTGGTCTAGATGTTGCTGTCTACTAAGTAAGATAAGAAACAAAAAACATATCTCCAACTAGTATTTTATTTATTTAAAAATACAATTCTACATTCTACTATTCATTCGTTTCTTCATTGTCACCAAATTGATTTAAATAATTACCGTGGTATGCACGAGTTTTCGGGAAAAATGTCATCCAGCATTCGAATCACATTTTGGATTTCTTCCTCGGAATGCGTTCTCTTTTATTCAACTGACACTTGGACAGCAACACAACAACAACCACATTTCTACTGTTGTGAAATGACAGTGTAACCAACAATTCCAACAATTTTCAGCAAAATAACTTTGTTATAAACTAGTTTTAAGCAAATTAACTCCGTTATAAAGTTGTTTTCAGCAAAAAAACTTTGTTATAAAGTTTTTTAGACATGTGCAACTAATTTTTTTACTCATCCTCATAATTTACCTCTTATATATACGATTTTATTTGCCAAAAGTCCGAAATATATTGTTGTATGTTTTCCCAAAAAACTATTATAATTATAATTTTAAGGATTTTTTTTTTTTTTTGATTGCATAATTGGTACCATGCAGAAATCATCTTGAACCATTTCATCATATCTTGTTACTTTATTTTGTACGTTATTCATGTTCTTTCATATTCTCTGTCAGAGTTATGGACATCATTTCAATTCCCAGAGTCATGCTGAAATGGATTCCGAAGTTCTCTATTCCTTAGAAACTATGGTATTGTTTGAATAATTAAGGCAGAAGGTTGCTTTTTATTTGACGCTTAGAAATTTTGTTAGTAGCTATGTATTTCCTATGATCGGAAATTAAATACTTTTTGCCATATTTTATGCATTTCAAGTTTTAGAACAAGTACTTAAAAATGGAATATGTGCCAATCTTTTATTTTAGAACTGAAGCACTGTCAAGCACTTCATGAAGTTCTGTACATGCTTCTCGTGGCTGGAAATTTTCTCAATTCTGTAAGCATTTCTTTATACATTAAGCATCAAAGCAATACTATACAATTTCATATTATACCATATATACTATATATTATTATACAATGTTATACAATTTCATATTATACCATATATACTATATATTATTATACAATGTTATACAATTTCATATTATACAATATTGTATTATATACAATATTATACAATTTTTTCTTAGTCTACGTTTTTAATGACCTAAACTATTAAAACAACATTTTTTAAGGGTGGTTATGCCGGAGATGCCGCAGGATTTAAGATGATGTCTCTACTCAAGATAGCTGAAACAAGAGCTAACAAACCAGGAATGAACTTAGTACATTACGTAGCTCAAGTAAGCTACCAAAAACTTTTGTATTCATTAATTAAACTACATAAATTATGAACTACATCATCATCAATAGCACGACAGCCCAGAGTGAGCCAAGGCTTTCCTTTGAAGAGATTTCCATGCATTCCTCTGGGTGACAATGGTCCTCCAATTCTTAACCTTTAGTACAGCAAAATCTTTTTCAACTGCGTCTATCCGTCGCAACTTGGGTCGACCTATTCCTCTTTGTCTTTGTGACTTTTCCAAAACGAGCCTTTTTACAGGGTTTAAACCAATCATTCTAAATATATAAATAGCCCAGTTTAATCTATTGATCTTAATAAATTTTATAATATCTGGGTCTTTATAGGATTTATAAATTTCAGCGTATAAACATGGATTACGATAATTTTGAAATAAATAAAAATATCATTATCTATACATTTTAGACACATAATTCATTGGTACAAGTTGCAAAGAAGGTGCAAGTTTTCAATGAAGTAGCAAGAAATTAAATTGTGAAATAATGCATTTTTTTTTAATTTTAAATTCGTAGTATCTGGATAATGTAAATATAAAAAATCATTGTGCCAATTTGGTACCATTTATTTCGTACTCTTCAAAATATTTTATATTGAGAAAGAAAAAGTTTGATGTTACACCATATAAAGATTTATAATTTTGTTTTAAATCCAGAAAGGTACGGTTTCCTTTGAATTTTTTTTCCGGCGTCTACGTTATTATTTAATTTATCTACGTTATTACGCTTAAGTTATATACGTTATTACTTTTAATTTATCTACGTTACTATGTTAATAAAGCCTATTTCTTTAATATTAAAGAAATAGAATTATTAACATAATAACCAGATATTATTATTCTGGATGATAACTAATATTAATCATCCAGATAAATAAGTCACCATGAATCAATTTAAAAGAAACCTTTCAATTATTAAAAGCATTTACATCTTATCTTGCCCCAATTAACAATATAGTAATTTTAATTTACTTTAAAACTGTAATATAATTTTATTTAATATAGTTAATTATTATTAACAAGTACAAGAATATGCATATTTTGTTAATAACCTGACAATACTCGTTTTGCACAAAAGAAACTTTTCTCTATGTGTAATTAAATATGTGTATTTATAGTAAACCTCTAATGAGTAAGTTTTATTTATTTATTTTTACTGTTTTCTTCTGATAAATGAGAACATATTCCCTTGTATTTAATTTTTAAAAAGTTATTTCATTTACATACAGTAATTTTTCCATCTCTTACAGGAAGCAGAAAATAAGTTTCCGAACTTATTAAAATTTCCGGAATATTTACCCAATTTAGAAGAAGCATCAAAGTAAGATTGTTTGTAATAACAATTCTTTAATATACTTAATTAAACTTATTAAGATAAATACTTAAAAATTTACTTATTAAATTAAATACTTAAAAATTTACTTAATAAATTATTTTACCATAGGCTTTCTATTGATAATTTGAAATCAGAAATCACCAATTTGAGCAACAAAGTGTCAAAAATTTCGCAACAAGTGGCGACATCTAGCGAAGATGTTAAAAAACAAATGGAAGAATTTTTAGAGGTAAGTTTCATACATTAGAATCCATTTAAACTTAAATAGCGTTAAATTAGTTTTAAGTCATCAGTTAATTTTTAAGTCATTTTATAAGAAAGAATGTCACTTCTAAAAGATATATTTATATATTTATTTATTTATTTAATATATATATATATTTAAACATTATAAAATTATTCTAAAAAGAAAAATATAAATATGTATATATAAAGCCTTAAATTTTTAGGTATGCATATATATATACCTAAATTTTTCTTTTTAGAATAATTTTATAATGTTTAAAATTTTAATAATTCGAAAGTAATATCGTTTTTGAAATAAATGCGATATCAACTATAATTGCTCGATTATAAATTATATTTACCTATATCGTAAGCATCTTGTCATAATTAAGAAATTAAATATCGTTATCTTATTTCATTAGAGATTAAATTCATGCTCACTAAGTACGTCGAAAAACATTAGCCAATTAGAAAACTGACGGGAGGAGATCAAGCTTTTGATTAGCGGATATTCTGTGACGTGCGATCCTAATATCTGATGGGAATGCAGTTTTAGTATTAGCTGAGTTTTTTTCTTAATTTCTTCAAATATTTGTAGAAAGGAGTAGAAATTTCGGTACTTACGTATTAACGGTACCTTGGCGACAGTTGCGCCAATAAAGAGCACATGCGCCAACCGCAGGTACAGATTTGGCGCCAATCTACACTTAAAATTTTTGTTCCAAATAATAAAATATATATGAAACACTTCATTTAAAATCAAAACGCTTTCAAAATATGTTTATTCCAAATAATAAAGATTGGCGACACTTAAAAACCACCAAGGTACCGTTAATACGTAAGTACCGAAATTTCTTCTAATATTTGAGGTTCCAGAGTGATTTTCTTTCTTTTTTTTTTTATTTGTAATTAATTTTATTGAATATGAATGAAAAACTGTATGAATTTTCAGTTTGCCCGTCGTGAAGTAATGGCTGTTCAGAAAGAGATCGAAGGCTTGGAGAAAGTTCGCGAAGACATGGCTGAATTCCTGTGCGAAGAGCTCCAATCTTTCAAGCTTGAAGAATGCTTTAAAATTTTTCATGGTTTCTGTCAAAAATTTAAGGCATCAATAGAGGTATATTGTCCTACAAATTTTTTAAAAATGTTTAAATGTTTAAATTTCAAAATGATATAAACCACTTATTATTTATAAATAATATTTACATAAAAATATATTTCAAATTTGAATTTTTGAAGGAATCATTAATTATGTTGTGAAGTTCAAATGAAAACTAGATGTGTTTTACATTGTCAGGAAAAAGAAGTAAAATGCAATTTTAAATAGCAAATAATTATATCCAATAACTCATGAAGTTATTTAAAAAAATTTATTCTACTTAACTTATGTTTGGAATATCTATCTACAAAATTTCTTTATAGGGGAATATGTAGATGTCGGGCCTTAACAGTGTAACATCAATTATATATTTATTACTTTCTATTTAACTTCAAAATTCATACAATTACAATTACATTAGGTTATATATTTGGGTGTGACATCGTAGTTCTATAATTAATTATGATCCGTTTTATGTTTTTTTCTTAATTAATTATTTGTATTACTATCAGAACATTTATGGTTATTTTAAGATTTTATAACAAAATCTAATATAAAAGTATTATTGAAGATTACAAAATTTACGAACACTACTTTTGAAGGGTAACATTAAATATATTATTGATAGTTAATACTATTATTTATATTACTTATTCACTTTCTTTAATGAAGAATTTGAACCCTCCCTGTAGATATTTCAAACTTTTTATAAAAAGTTTGAAATATCTACAAGGAGGATTCAAACGTAAGAATAGAAAGTGCATTAGGAATAAGTAAGACATGTAACAAGATTTTAAATTTGCATAATACTTAATAATACGTAGCAATTCATTAATTAATGACCTTTTTGGAAACTCACCCGAGACCAAATATTGTAATTTCGAGGGGTCAATCAAGCGAAAATCCAAAACTTTCTTAAATATTTTTTTAAAAAATAAAAATTTTATGCCATTGTTCTATAAGTTGACAATATTGTTATTAATATTGTAAAGAATGTCTAGTAGTTGGCGCATAAGTGTTGGGAAACAAGCGCCTGCACAGTATCAGTATAAATGTGGTCTCACCAGGGGGGAGGAGATGTACCAAAAAAAGAGCAACATATTCTGTTATAAGATTTTTGACAAATGAAAGTGTAAACCTTATTCAAACTCATCGTCGAATGAAAACGCAATTTGTTGATGCATGTTTATCATAGCAGAAAGTCTACGTGTGAAGTAAAATAACTTCAAATGATGCTCCAAGATTATTGTTGTTCTTGAATCATTAAAAAAGAAAAATAATTGACTGACAGTGGAGTAAATAGCCAGAGTTGAAATTGGATGAATAATGGTTCATGATTGGTTCCACAGCCAATTAAAAGAAGGGATTTTTTTTTATTTATTTTTTATTTTATTTTATTATTTTTTTTTATAAATATTTTTCACTTTGCACAAACATCAAGTGCAAATCATCCAGTACAAACACCTCCGTATCTTCACTGGTGCTCCCTGGTATATTCGAAACGCAACGAGATATGTTCGATGTTGATTTAAAAATAGACTCAATAGAAGATTTCACCAAAAAAATAGCAAGAATATTATTCAACATCTCAAATCGTAAGAACTCAGTTATTCAAGCCCAAACTTCCTTCACACAACCGAATGGAAAATATCACTGACCCCTACTACCCTACCCCCAAGCACTAGTAAGAATCATAACTTAAAATCCTTACAGCAAAAAATTCTTAAAACTTACGATCCTTACAAATTCCAACTTCCTTAACTAAAGAATTCAAGCAAAGAAAAGAAATAATAAACTGACCAAGAACATTTAACTCCAACCTTTCAAGCAGCAAGTATTGCATCATCCAATCAATTTTCTACCTGGCACCTGGCATACTGATTACGTACCAATGGGGATAGACCCTTTAACCTTCTTATCTTAATTTATATATAAATTTACGCTTTTAATGGCTGCTTAAAGTTAGTATATGATAAAAAATAAAGTTTCTAAAAATTAAAAGTGATATTCTAAAAAATTAAAAAAATACTAAAAATAAATAAAAGTAAGATAAAAAGTAAAGTTAAAATTAAAATTAAAAGAATTTAAGTTAAAATTCGGTACAATTAGGGTCCAAGGTAGTACTTGGTAACTTCGGTACAATTAGGGCTACACCGAGTACAATTTTCTACCGTTTCTCAGATAACATGAAAACTCAAGTTCAAACAAAAACGAATTCATTCCTCCTCCCTCCCCAGTGATAGAAGATAGAAGAACCAACCCCCTTATATATTCTTGGAATTCTGACGTTCCCACAGTCACCCCAGTTTCACTACTTTCATCATTTCCCCCTTGTTGATGGACTTGTATCTCGCCCTTTTTTTCCCTTCATTTTTTTTTTCTATTCTCCCCTACCTTTTATTTTAATTGCTTTCTTTAATCATTAGCCCTACAGATCATTCTATCACTTTTTTGTAATTTTGATTCAGTTACTCTACTCTTTAGTACTTAAACTCGGCTAGCGCTGCAGAACTTATTTTTTAAGTATGAGAAATATTATGTAAGAAATGGATACTTACGTGTTTCTTATTTGCCAAATAAATTATTCCAAAGAACATTTTTAAGGTTTTCATTTCGCTGATTCTCGACTACGACCGAAATTTTGCTTACTAACTTTTTTTCGGTCGATTTCGAAACATTTAAGTAAATATAAGAAAACTAGCAAAGCCCGCCATACGTTTTCCTGCCAAAAAAAAAATTTATTGCAGAAAATTACATATCGCGAATATATATCTCTATTACATATCTCTATGTTCCAATATATGGGCATACTAATTAGCATGGATATCGTTTGAATGATATATAAAATGAAATTCTGGTAACAACTTACAACAAAGGGGATAGCATAAAAACATTCTTCATGTTTTGTCAAACAAATACAAAAAATTCCAACAAAATCGGCCAAGCCGTTTAGGAGGAGTTCAGTGATAAACACATATACAGAAGAATTATATATATATATAAAGATACACTATCTGGAAGAAAGTGACGGGACACCCCTCGAAAAGTAGAAAAGTCGACAATACAGCTGACACATGCGCAATAATAGGTATCACGTGTCAGCCATATCCTATAAATACTCTGTGGAGTCGACTAGAGTTGTTTTTTGTCAAGATGCCGCCACGGGAAGAGTTGTCTGAGTTCAAGAAAGGTGTGTTGGTTGGATTGCATCTTGCCAAGGTGTCAATTAGGGAGATATCCCGTCTCCGTAACTGCTCAAAATCAACTGTAGCACGTGTAGTATGTCACTACAAGACTGAGGGACACTGTCAGAACAAACCCCGAAGTGGACGACCTACAGTTCTCACCAGCAGGGACCGGCGGGTTCTCGGCAGGGAGATTCGAAGTAACCGTCAAACATCCATGGATAACATCGCTAATGAGTTTAGACAAGCCACAGGTGTGGCCGTTTCGACCAAGACTCTTCGTATCGAGGCCCATAAGTTAGGTTACACTGGACGTTCGGCGGCCCAAAAAGCCTTTGATTACGAAAACCAACAAGAAAGCGCGCCTTCGATGGGCCAAAGACCACCGTACTTGGACTCTGGATGACTGGAAACGCGTCCTTTGGAGTGACGAGTCACGATTTACCCTTTCCGTTCCGATGGACGTGTTTGGGTATGGCGTTTACCAGGAGAGCGCCTTTTGCCCGAGTGTGTCGTCTTAACTGTAAAGTTTGGTGGAGGAGGATTGATGGTATGGGCCTGTTTCTCCTGGTATGGGGCTGGCCCACTGGTGAAGGTTGATGGTGCGATGAATGCCGATAGATACTGTGATATTCTCGACAATCATGTCCTTCCTACCTTGTGGGCAACGTACGGTATAGATGATTGCTGGTATCAAGACGACAACGCAACATGCCATGTTGCAAGGAGGACTCTTGATTGGTATGTGAACAACAACGTTAAACGCAAGGAGTGGCCGGCTCAGAGCCCTGATCTTAACCCAATTGAACATCTCTGGGACGAATTGGACCGTCGGTTGAGGGCCTGCCCCCCACTCCCCAAAAGCAAGCATCAGCTATGGAACTTCCTGTTAAACATTTGCAAGGAAACCCTCTGCCACTATGGCTAATTTAGTGGAAAGCATGCCCAGAAGGGTTGCAGCTGTGATCGCAAGGAGGCCCTCTATTAATTTTAATAAATATGGGCTTATGTCGTTATAGTGTCGTGTCCCGTCACTTTCTTCCACATAGTGTGTATCGATTGCAGCGCCATCTACTGGGCCCAGTTGTGAATCTAAACCATCCAGAGACCCACTCAAACACACAAAAATTCCATCAAAATCGGTCAAGCCGTTTGGGAGGAGTTCAGTGACAAACACACGTATAAAAGAATTATATCGATTGCTGCTCCACCTACCGGATCCAATAATGAATCTAAAACATTCAGGGACCCACTCAAACATACACCAAAAATTTCATCAAAATCGGTCCAGCCGTTTAGGAGGTTTGGTTTGTCGCTCTACGGTCATCTTTTGCGCACGAGGGCTAAACAGACCGGGACCTACAGTTTAAAGTGGATTCCGAACCCCTACAAACATCCATGGCACCGCCATGGCCGAACCCGAAACCTGAGGTACCGAGCGCCAGAGCGCTAGCCACTCGGCCATACCGTTTAGGAGGAGTTCCGTGGCAAACACATGTACGGAAGAATTATATATATAAAGATGTAATACTGTTTATGTGTGCTGGTGCAAACCTTCATTATCAGACATTCAATAAATAAATTTACTGTTGATTTATTCAAATTAAAATGTTCTGGATTATTTTAGGAGAATGAGAAACGTCGACAGCAAGAAAAAAGAGCTGAAGTACGCAGGAAACAAAGAGAAGAACAACTGCTCAAAAAGAAAACGTCTGGTGGTAATTTGAAAACATTTTATATAGAAGTTATCTTGATATTTGATATCAGAATAGTAATTCAAACATGAGTCCTATTATAGAAATTTTATTTTATAAGGTTAAAATTTATTTTATAAATTTTATACATTTAATTAAAATTAAAAGATTTTAAATAAAATGTTATTTTATATCCTTTTATTGAAATGTTATTTTATAATACTCTAACATGAGTCACAAAAAAAAAAAAACATTTCAATATAAGCATCTTTGTAGGCAATTATTTCGCATTTGGTCGAAGCGCAGAATACAATTTTAATAATTTATAACAATACTTAACAAAATAAATGAGATAAATCTTTATAATGTGTAATGTTTCTCAAAAAAATTAGTGAGTGATGTCAATCATATAATACAATAAATGCCCGAGAATGGATGTCTAGACTACAATGGATGGTTGATGACATCAATATTCATATGTTAGGCATCAATATTCCAAAGAATATTGATGCCTAATTCTTCATGATGATTATTCATACTGAAGCCATAATTCCTAATTTCAAAGGATAAAAAAATTCTAGCTCTCAATATACTAAACAGATTACACTTGATTGCACTCAATGAAGTTCTAAGATTTTATTTGTTGATGGATAAGAAGGTATTTTGTTCTTTCATTATATGAATATATTTGCGACTTACGGGCTTGTAAATTATTTTTCTTTTCCCTTCTCAAGTCGCAATAGGATAATTCGTGAAAGTTAAACCCCATTGTACCCATTTAGGTTTCTTCAGTAAGAATCTAATAACCTGGAGGTAGATTATGAAAATAAAGTTAGTTCTTTCCGTCCCATAGATTTGTGATTCCGTGATCTTTTCCGATAAAGAAGTTCGTAAAATTTGTAATGCACTGTATTTACAATTCCCAATAAAATACTTTAAATATAATTGTTTATTCATTCTCCAAAACATTTCTATATTATATTTCGCGAGATAGTACAACTGCTTTCGATTACTTTTTTTCATTATTGCTAATTAAATTATACTAGTAATTTATAAACTTTAATATTTAATTGAGATTTGATGTGATTTCTTTTATGAAACAGAAACTCGGCCATCTTCATTTTCTGGATCCGAGAGTGACAATGTCATTGATATGCTTCTTGGTGACATCCGTGGAGGATTTAATCGTTTTGTTGACAACGGCAGTTTGAAATCAACTCGAGGTTCAGGAAAACCGAAACGATCCTCACCTGATGCCCCAGTGGAACTCTGCCGCATGAACAGTCTGACATCCAGTGTTCCTTCTGAAGATGATCCTACAGCCTCACCAAGGATCATTCGCCGAAGAATCGGGTCCTCCAACTCAGTTGTCAATGGATCAGGAGGTGACATCGATGGATTTGACACTCAGTCCCCAGATGTCACTCCTAATGGAACTCTGCGACGACGCAGGCACAGATTATCTTCAGAAGACAAAGAGGACAGTTTAATCGACTTTTTAAGACAAACGGCTGATGCCGATGCTGCCAGAACAGAAAAAGGCAAACTGCCAGAAAGTGGATCACTGGATAGATCCATGATTCGAAGGTCATCAAGAAGGTTAGTAACGTTTCTTTGTTTGAGATACATATAACTACATTAAAGCATACTCTTTATTCTAAATTTCTGTATTTAGTCATGGCATCTTTTCTTCTTCAGTACTTCGTTTCATGCATTTTTCAATCAAGTTAATTTCTGACAAATGAATTATAAAAAAAGAATTAAACGTGGCGGATATTCAATTTGAATTATTATTTTTTAGTGACGCTCAAGTAGAAACTGTAACACAATGAAATAATAATAATAAAATTTCTCAATTTTTAAGCAATAAACTATTGCATTTGAGTTTGACGGAAGCTTCCAGAAAATGTGGACAAAAACATTTTCTTTTCGATTATGATGTTTTCCATAACCATAATTAATGTGAAAATTGTGTATATTTAAATTAAAGACAAAACTGTAATTTTACTTTGCAGCAAGAATAATATTTCTTGCTCAGTTTGAAAAATATAGAAGAAAATCTGTTTATTTAGTTAGGCGCAATATTACATTATTGGGATTCATTAATGCACCTGAAATTTTGGAAAAAAAAATTATGTATTAATTAAAATTGTGTATATATTTAAAGGAAATTAGTAATGTTAATTTTAAAGTAACAGTAATTCAAAGAAATTTCTAATTTGCCAAAATTGGTAATTTTCTGAAACATCTAATAAAAACTGCAACGATTTCAGGAAGATCGTTGAACATAAAAAAAAAATTCTGTTTCTTCTCCAGGATGTTAGAAGTTCTGTGAAACTTCAGTAAAAATTTTTTTTAACTTTTACATTAATGAGCGTTTTAAAAGATTACTTCCAAATTTTACATTAAAAATATTTTAATACAGCTAGATTCCTTTTTCTTTTTGCCCTTCACAGAATGGGTATTAAATCTGTAAGCTATAACAATTTGAATATTCTCAACACCCATAGAATTCTAACACACATACCTTCCTTTCCTTTTTAATTATAAATGGACCCACTAGCAAAAACTGTTTTTCTATCATATGAAAGAGAATGTGATACAGAATAATTTGTGCTATTTGATTTTTAGGAGAAGACCTGATTTAAGTGCAGTCGAGTTAATCGACAGAGAACGTCCAGCATCGCCAGGCCCATCCCCCTTATTAGAAAGAAGATCTGTCGCACTGGATCCAGATACTAACAAGCCTAAGCAATGGCGCATCAAGATTGAAGAATGGCTTCAAGAAAATGAAAAAGAACAAGCGAGAGAGAAGAAATTGAGAGAGAAGATAGCTCTCGAACGCTGGAAACGTCAAGAGATGGAGCAACGAGAAGCGGATAACTCATCATCACCACTTGATAAAAGTAATGAACGGAAATCTCCTTCAAAGAATTTAGAGACACTTATTGAAGCCAAAACTGATTCAGAAATTTATGCTAATAAAAAGAAAGATTCTGGGAAAACACAAAGTACAAAGAAATCAACAGAAGTCGCAGAAGGTACACCGCTGAAAGATAAATCGAAATGGAGGAAAAGTACCTTAAATGTTGCTAACAGCAGTGAGTCTATCGATGATGAACGCAGAAGAAACAGGAGCAGAAAACCAAAATCTGATGCCGAGGAAGAGGACACAATATCATTTTATATTCGAAGTCCAGAAATTACAGAAGTTACAAGTCCAAAATTAAATGAATACGAAACAACTAACAAAGAAAAAGAAACATTTGCAAATAAGCCTATTTTGGAAAATCCAGTTGTTCCAGTCTCATCTGAAGTGCAAAGAAATGTTTCAAATTCTGATAATGGACTATCAAGAAATGAAAATATTCAAGAAAGTTTTAAAGAAACAAATGAAATAAAACAAATTCAAACTCCACAAAAGTTGGACAGTTCTAGTGATGCTGTTCCTAATGAAGATTTGGAAGTGACAATAGGAAGAAGTCGTTTTTATCAAAGTATGAAGGAACCAAGTTTGAATAAAACTAATCGAGAATCGAATAAAAACAATACATTAGATGATCAAGTCCTTAACAGCACAATGACACACAAATCACTAAATAAATATTCTGTAGATGATACTGAAAAACTCATCATTGGGAAAGATCCTAAAGTTAATTCTTTGGAAAAAGATGAGGAAGGAAATTTTGATAGGTTTTCATTCATGAGAAAAACAACTAGACGTACTAAACCAAGACATAAAGTTTCAGATAGTGATACCAAAAACATGGAAAATCAAACTGTCAACAATGATGCAATGGAATCTAAGGATGCAACAGAATATTTGCAACAATTTAAACCTGAAGTGGTAATAAAAACTGATAAAGAAAATGTTATAGAAGCCATTCCAGTGAAAAAAGAAACACTGAATTTAACTGAAGAAAAGAATAAGAATCGTGGTTTGTTTACTAAAAATGTTGCTGATAACAATAAAATACAAGAGAATAATGAAGATACGAAAAAGAAGGATAAATTTTCCACTTCGTTAAAAGCACGATTATCAAAAAGATTACTTTCCTTGACAGAAAACCTTAAAGTTGGAACAAAAATTTCAGACACTTCTGAAACAAATGCTTCAAATCCTTCAACACCGAATGTTAAATCAGCTATTGAAGATAAAAGAATTTATTTACAAGAGTCACCTTGTCCAAGAATAGAAAAGGTGCTAAATGAAAGGCGAGCTAGCTTAAAAGAAGAAAAACCCAATCCTATTATGGAACACCGTGAGAAAGTTTTGTCACGTCCTAGACAAGATATGATCCAGATTCCTCAAAAAAATATATTAAATCAAATCCAGGATGAATTCAAACCTTTAATTATCCCAGAACCTAAGATGTTGAAAGAAAGCTATATAGCCGATACAAATAATGTCAAAGTTGTTCATGCAATACCAGTTAATCACGATTTCAAAACATTTGAAGCATATCCCGCCCACAGTAAAGGGAAAGATGAACCTGAAAAAGATGAAGGATTCGAAGAAACACAATCTCAACTTTCTGAAGTAGCTTCTCAAGAAGCAGGTTCTAACTATGATACTGATCTGGCTGATTCTCCAAGGAGTATTAGGCAAACAAAAAGCCCAAAGCCAGATAAATTACCTATTAATCAAAAGAATGATTCCCCTGACACTTCACTAGAAATCGTAAAAAGTAATGAAAATGAGAGTGCGGTGAAGGAAGAAAAAAAATCTATAAATTCTGTTATGAATCATACGATTGGCAAACGTAATTCTTTCGCTAGATCAACATTACCAATTGCAAGATCTCTTCCTGTTCGTCAAAATTCGCAAAGTAAACAAGCAATCTCAACACTTAAAGTGCCACAAAAGTTTATACCAATGCGATCGAATTCAATACGATCGCGCAATGTCCCCAATTCTAATGAGAAAGCTGTTTCAAAACAAAATAATCAGTCAACGAAATCAACAATTGTAAATAAACATCCAATAGTAAAAGATCAGAAACATAGTAGTAGTCGAAGAAATTCACAGGAGAGTGTGTATAGTGTAGGAAGCAGGAGTAAAAGCCCCGCAATACGAGGATCTAGATTAAATAAAATTGATTCAAGCCCAAAGATTGGTCGTAGAGTCGCAGGATATACGAAGGCCATAAATTCCATGACTAATAATTTGCGAGGAGGAAAACCATTTGAAAATTATGACGTTACTCAATCGATGCCACCTACCCCTTCTGACGAACATAAAACATTTATGTCTAGTCTGAAAGCGTCTGAGAATTCGAAAAAGACTCGATCAAGCTCATCTGTACACAATCCTCGATCTCAGAGTAGGCGTTCCAGTGAAAGGTCTTTAAATGGGTCCTTTGGGTTAGCCAGCAGAAAAGGAAGTGAAAAGTCTTTATCCAGAAAATCCAGTGACAGAAGTTTAAACTTGTCTAGAAAATCAAGTGAAACATCTGTTATCACAGTTAAAAGTGCAAACAAAAGGATTCCAATGAGACCCAAACTTGCTTCTTCACCTCAGGCTAATGGTGTAGGGCATACCAAATCAGCATCAACTAATCGTGCAATTGTAGCCAAGAATAGACCTGTCCCTCCTAAGAGTGCAAGCCAAACAAAAAACTTATCTGTTCCTACATCAATAAGCAAACCAATTGCTAGATCAAACTCTAGTACAAAACAAACCTCATCGACTGTTAGACCCAATGTAACAGTTCGTCGAACATCTAGCGATAAATCTTGCGGCTTTATGAAAGCTACATCAGCATCAAGTGCTAAATCGGCCCCTACAAAATCTAGCCCAGATCAGAGTCATAGAACACCAACAAGATCACCTCTCATTAAAGTTGAATCTTCAACTAGATAAAGAAGACAAAAAGTATTAAATGGAACAGAATGAGAGGTTGTAAACCAAAAATTACATACTTATTCAAGGAAATTAAATATTCATACACTGTTTTTTTTTTTTTTTATTAAAATGACTATAAATCATCTAAATGTACCCAAGACTCAATTTGGATTTTACTCAACTGCATGATGTTTTTAGCCACAACCATTTGTAAAATTATCAAGATCTTACTGTCCATAAACTTAATGTTTTTATAGCTGAATAAAAATATGCTTATTTAATTTTTATTTCTCCATTCAATCAAACTAATGATTCACTTATTAATTAAGTTTTCTTCCATGTAATAATCTTATTTATAATCTGTAAAATTGATTACATCTTAAAAACTTCAAGAGACAAACACTATAAATGTACAAGAAACATCATTTTGTTATATAGTTGACTGATCTTTCACAGCATATCAGACACTTCAAGTTCAGTATTATTAAGAACAGTGCCAGGTGAAGGGTCTTTAGGAACCTTATGCATAGCAATAACTGTTGCCATCTCAACTTCTTATAAAAAGAAAATTTTTTTGAGATTTTAAGAACAATTTGCTTGTTTATATTTTACTGCTTTTACTTGACTGAACAAGTGTCTTTAACAAAATTTAAAATCTGTTATAAATCATACTATTCGTTTTATATATTCAAATTGATTTTACCCAATTAAATAAGAGAGTAGATAATTTTAAAAATCAATTAAATGCCAATTGTTATAGCAATTAGTAATAATTGTGCTCTTTATCAACTATAAAATTCAATTAGATGTGTTTCATTCTAGATAAGTTGGAAATACTAGAAAGGAAGGTAAACTGAGAACCTAGTATCTAAATTTCTGAATGTTTAATGACTGACTACCCTGAGTATAGTTTTATTATTTCAGTTTTGTTTCCCCCCTTAATTTTGCCCTTTAAAATCAATTGCTTACTTGAATATCTTTCTTTATATTAAAATAGATAAGCATTTTTTCTGTATAAAGAGCTTATTGCATGGCCTATGTGGTAATGCATTATCTTTCATAAAATTAAAATGCTGCTTTTGAATAAGAATATAAGGAAAAAGACTAAAGTAAACAGAACTGTAAACAATTTAGTAGTTTTACAATCTTTTACCTATTGTAAGAAGAAGAGAAAAGGGATTATTTTGACTACAAAAATAAAATTTTTGAACCAATATTTTGGAATAACTACATAATATTCTGATTTAATAAGTGACCATATAATATTATCTTTTTTTTTATTTTTGAATAATCATTTTCCATTTGTATATAAGAAATTCTTTATTTTTTTAATTTACACAATGAATATCCAGTATAGAAACATAGCTGATACTAACAGTAAATTTCTGATCAAAATTAATAAAATATTTTAAAAAATCATAAAACTCATCTGAGTGCATTTCAAATACAAAATATGAATTATAACAAAAAAATTACAAATTTTTATGCACAATCTATTGCATAATTCCACATTTATAAACAAATACAAACTGGGATTTAAGTCATGATCCAGAATTAAAAAAAATTATTTAAAAATATTAAAATGTTTCACCACAAAATGATAGCACTGAGGTAATAAGAAAATTATAATACTAATTACTAAATTTTCTAGAATAAATATGCACCAATTTTAGCCACAGTTTACAAAAAATAATCCATTGAAAATTTTCATGTACAGCTTAAGTATGATAAATGTCACATTACAAATCTTAATATAAATGTAAATATAGTTACCAGTTAGAAAAATTAACAATTATTAATGAATTGAAAAAGTGGAAATCAATCTAATCATCAAAAATTTCTTAGGATTCTTTGTAAGCTCTATAACTCATTGACAATTTGTCATTTTTTTTATTCAATATTGAGGCCTTAAAAAACCTGTTATTAAAAATCTCCCAAACAAAAGACAATGTAACTATCAGCAGTGATACATATAGATAATTTATAATGCATATAACAAAAAAATAATAATAAGTACATATTAAAAATCCAATACAATGATTACCTGCCATTTTGCAAGAAAACACTAAGCAATTTTTGATGAAATATTCTGTAACATCAAAACTCAGTATGTCAAACAGTCCATTTAATTTTTTTTATAGACTGTGATATTTATGTATACTATAAAAATAAGTTTTAAATATTTAAATTGTTTTTCAAGAGGTAACGAAATTGTTTTAATTTTGGCAGTAATATACTTTTGTAGGCAAATTTTTTTTAGATATAAAATTTATTAAATAGTTTATTCGACATTAATTGAAGCTTCTATAAAAGCTTTCTTTAAAAAAGTTTCTTTGGCAGAATAAAATGGGACATAGACAAAGCAGTAATCATACAGTTTTGTAAATATAATTCTGGCAGTAAAATGAAAATATAAGAATACCAATTGATTTTATGAAATACCTTTTCTAAAGTATTTTATCACAATTTTATTAACATGGTCTTTGTAATACATTCTATGGATGAATCAAAACATACATTTACAAACTATACAATGTCTTCATAACTACAATATATACTAATGGAAATAAGAAAAATTTAGATCCATAAGTATTTTTTTTATTCTGTGTAATTTTTTTTTATATTAAACAAAGTATATTATACTTTCTTATATGTGAATTGGAAAATTTCACATACTTACATTTCAAATTACTATTCTGTACTATTCTTTACAATAGAAATGAAATTAGTTATATTTTTAAATTGGCTTCTTTGTATTTCCCTGAATTAACAACAACAACAAAAAAACCTTCAAATGTGTAATGAAACTTGAATACAATAATTGTATATGGCACAATAATTGCATGTTTAGAAAACAAATTTACTAAAATAGTATTTAGGAAATATTTTAAATATACTTCCAAATCAGAAGTAGAGAATGCATTAGGAGAATTAAAATAAAAAGCAGTGATATAAAACCGACTAGCAATAGAGATAAAAAAAAAAAGTCACATGTAGACTGTATTTATAATGATTGCAAAATGACATCACTAAAACTGTCGATCAACAGTATTTTGCAAAGTGCACTGAATATAGAAAAACAGTATAACATTGTATATAAGTGAACAAATACTAACATCAACTTTTGCACAAACTTACAAGGTATTTTCCTTGAAAAAAATTTACTTTGATTTAGTTCTTTATATACCTAGTGTTATGAGAAAAAATTCGACAAACACTAAGTTGCTTACATACATTTAAATACAGCTATTCTTCCAGTTTTTTAATAGAGTATGATACAGAATCATATTAGAAGGCATAAAAGCCTATTAATGATGTTAATTCAAATGCAAAACAAAAAAGAAAGTTGAGATATAACTACACAATAAATGACAGTCTAAGTAGTTTTACATTGTATCTTTTAGCCTTAAAAACAATATGAATGAAATAAAGCTTTTAAACTTATATTCAAAAAATCATTCAAATCTTTATTCAGAATAAATAAACATATTCTGTTATAAATTACTGATCTGTACAATGGAAGATGTAAGTAATTTATACATGATTTAAGGAAGGTCATGTGGATCAGAAAATATTTTAATGAGCCTAAAAAGAAAAGAATAAAATTAATTGATAAATAATATGAAACTTTATAAGATTAATACAGCTAGAAACATTAGAACAAGCAATTTAATAATAGAGAAAAAAGTATATTATATTTAATAATTTTTTCATTTGAAAGATATGTTATATCAGTACAAATTATACTTATTCTTTTTCAATATAATAAAGCTATTGGTAAATTTTGAGTATATTTTAACTAAAAGATATCAAGAGCAATTCTTATATATCATATTAAATATAAAATTGAGATTATTCATAAGCACATGAAAAGCTTTGTTTTTGAAAGATTTTTCTTTTGCATGGATCAAGCCCTGTATTCAGTTAAAATAATTTGAAATAATATTATAACATATAATAAAATATTTCTTTTTAATTACAAATTTCAATTTAAGTAATAAAATAAAATAAATATATATATCTTTTATATTAATCAAATTATTTAAAAAATTGCAACATTTTAAAACATAAAACAAATTATATAAGTGTCTTTTTAAATGCTTAGAAGATAAAAGAAACATTAATTCATATTTACTAATAAAATCTGTATTATTTTTATTTTGAAATTGAAAATTATTCAAGTGACATTTTAAAATATATAAATAGAACCATATTTAAATTATGGAAATCAATGAAGCAACATATAAGTACAATTATGCAAAATTACAACTAGTTTTTAGCTATTCAAACATAATTATTTTTTGAATCTGCATAATTTTGGCAGTTATCAGAGACTCTTATTTTTATATGTTGGGATGAAAATTTTCTTAATGAAACCCCGGAAAATTTATCGATTTAGATTGAGAAAATATATTTTGTTTTACTAAATATAGCCATTTTACGGAAGATTTAATTAAGTATGCATGGATTCTAATTCTTTTCACTAAATATTAACCTTAAGACCTAATTAAATAATTTTAGTGTGCAGTTAGTCATTTGCAAGGAAATTAACAAATTATTTATGATAATCTTTACACAGTAAATTAAGAAATTAGAGTAGGAAGTACATTTTAAATACAGTTCAAGATTTGACAAATACCTTAATGAGTAGGAAATACAAAAAAAAAAGGGTTTTAAATAAATTAGTATGAAATAAATACTAAAATTAAGATTTAATTTTTAAACATATCCTTTTAAATTATTAATAATAAGAAAGATAAATATTTGAAGTGATGAAATTAAATTTTTACTAAAAGTATTACACTTACTTAATCAACTGTAAAACAATTAGGACAATAAAGTAGATTATCTTTCACTTGTACATCTGTACCACAAGAGCCATTGCCTAATTGTAAATGACATAAGCAACATCGAAAACATTCTATATGGAAATACAGTTGTAATGCTTCAATACCCATAGCAGATCCTTCACCTAAAAAAATAAAAGAAAATATAACAAGATTAATTTTAATTATATATAAGGCATGAGGCTATATTAATCATGAGATGAACTAAAAATCATGATGGAAAATGAAGCACATAAAAATAAAATTATAATTTTATATCTACATGCTCACATAAAGATTAAGAATTTCTAACAAAATGTATTAAAAAATAAATTTAGAACATTGCTTTTACATATAATAAAAAGAATAAATCACTTATCAAAATATTAATAAGTTAATAATTGAATTCAGTGGTTAATATTGTAAAATAATTTTTTAACTTACATAAGCCTTTTCCACAACTTGCACATTTATGGGCTTCTGATTCAAGCATATTTGAATCATAATTCTCTCTGTGACTGTCAAGGCTATGTGTGCGGATAATATCCTGTTTATGTGAATAAGAGTCACATAAATCTTCACTAACAGTAGACGAACTCCAAACAGCTGATCTAGGTCTTAGCTTTTGATATTCATGCTCTCTATCTCCCCATGTTCTTACTGTAACATGTGGATGATAATTTTGAGAAGGTGGCATAGAGTATCTTCTATCAGCTAAGTTTTCTAAAGTCTCAATATTTCTTTTTCTTTCATCTTCCTGTGTAAGCCAGTAATTCTGGTTGTAAGTGATTTGGCGAAATACAGGCTCAATGACTTTTTTGCTGACAGGAGTTACCTACAAGAATTTGAATTCAAAAATTAATACTTATCAAATAAACATTTTACTTATAAACTTAAAAAAGCAACAAGAAAATTTATGATTTTAAAGATATTTACAAATTCAAAATATGCACTATATTTTTATAAAATGATTTTTCTTGCAAATTAATTTCTGAAATTTTGAATTAACTATTATAGGAGACTGTAACATTTAAGAAAAATATTTGTCACGCTCAGCAAAAAAAAAAACTTCCAAAATACTCAAGCATCTTACACATCTGAATGTATGCCCAGAAACATGCAAAATTTGTTGACCACTTCACAGTAGGATTTTTCTTCTTCTTTTTTTTGACAGGAAGGTTCAATGTTGGTTTTTGGCATACATCAATTTGAAACAAGCAGCAACAATGTTAATATCTGGTGAGTTCACACCATTTGCCCTCTTTTGCAAACCAAATGGAGAGATTTTATGGCATAGTTTTATTATGCACATCCTAAATATAGCCATTGAAACTTTAATTTTCAGACCCAACAGAAAAATCAAAATAGCATTAAATTAATTTCATTCTCTAATTTATTTGTATCCAAAATATATTTATCAATTCAATAAATTAGTTCGCATTAGTTGATTTCTTCAAAAAAGAGAATTTTTTTAATTCTCAAATATTAAAATTTAAAAAAATACTTCAAAAATTTTGAAATACATACATAGAGATATGAGTAAAACTCATTTGAATATTTAAACACATACATCTTGGATATATTTTTTCTAAAATATTTCTGCTCGAAGATTTCGATAAAATGCATAATATATAATTCTTATTTTTAGTTCTCATTAATTTACTTTTATACAAATAACAACATTCTGTATAAAAAAGAAACATTTATATTGAATCACATGTAAAATATAAATATTATTCATTTTATTCATTGATTTTTTAACTAAATTATATTATTTATTCATTGATTACCTTTTCAGTAATCCATTTATTGCTGTCCATAATTTTTGCTTTTGGTGCAGCTCCAAGATTATGAAGATTTTGTTTTGCCTTGTGCTGTGGACTTTCCTTGGTTTTCTGGCTCTCCTCTGCAATATAGATTGTATATCATTATAGATTTATATCTAGAAATTAATTCACCATTAAAAAAAAGGAAAAAAACCCCAAAACTAAATAAAAAGAAAATTTTTTTAATTCACTCTTATTTTTTTAGTCATTCCCGAAATTAAATAAAAATGAACAATTAAAGTCAATTTTTACCAGAAATTGGAATGATCTCATCTACAGGAGGATTTTGTTGAAATTCTGCAATACCATAAATATCTTGTTCATCCTGCAATAAATAACAATAGAAAATTTGTAGAAAAACAATTAATGTCACATTTTTTTGAAAAATTAATTTCTTTCAATTTTTTAAATAAAAGAAAGCATAGAAAAGCAAAAACTTATTCTAAAATTATAAATTAATTAAAATTATGTTAGTTAAACCTAAAAATATTTGATATAGGGACATTTATAAATTAATTGTGTTTAGTACTGATTAGCACATAGCTTAATACTAAGAGAATTAAATAAGGAAAAGTTAAATAATCAGAAGGGAAAATGAAGTGTAATAAAGAATATCATTACATAAGAATACAGAACATAAAACTGAGATTTAAGCAAATAATAATGCAAAAGTTCCATAATCTAACTAAATTCATTTACTAATAATTTAGTACATGATTAAATAAACTTAATCAAGCAAAAGTATTATTCATAAATGTTAATTAAGAGGTATACAAAATGAATACATGCAAATATTTTTAAACATAATTTCCTTATTTTTATAAATTTAATATCAAACATCTTGGTGTATTTAATGAAGATTGGTTTATAGCGATTGTCAATAAATCACCAATCATTTTTTCTGTCTTATTAATAAGATATTGTAACAATTACCAAAATTATTTTACAGATTTACTTAATTTTTTAGGCTACAATATGTTGATGGTATGAATAAAATTTTAAAATAATGTCATATTTTATATAAATTTTTGAAAATATAAAAGGATTTATTAAGCATAATAATTTTATCAATACAAGTATTAATCATAAATCTATGGACAATATATACTTTCTAAAATATAACATTATGAGCAACTACATATTACTCTCATTTTTAAAAACTTCATTAATATACTTTTAAAAATTTCAAAAATAAAGCAAAATTTTTTAAATATATCACACAATAATATAACAAAACTTGATCAAACCATCTATCCATCATAAATATTATTACTGATTGATAAATTGGAAATTTATCATTACATATTGTCAATGTGTCATATTGTCATTGTATAATTATCATAGATTATCATTGTTACACACATGACATTTTTTTAGAAATTAGCTTCACATTAAGTTTGTAAATAAATGTATGGAAAATGAATGAAAAATAAATTCTAGAACATAATTTGTTTTCAAAACTTCCCCAATTGATATGCATTTAAAGAACAAAACATGTAAAGAATAATACATACAATATTTTCTTTCCACTGTTCATTGCTAGTATCAACAGAAATCTCTGAACTTCCCTCTGGATCTTCCAAAAAGTATTCAGAACCATATTCACCTAAAAAAAAAATTAATGAACATTTACCATAAATAATAAAAATTGAGTTTCTAACATTCACTCCAAATCAAAAACATGAACAAAGTGAAATTAAAAATAATCTATTACCTTTAACAAGTTTATATATTTTAAAATTTCAGATTCAGTACATTGTCTATGACTTAAAATTTATGAATTTGAAATCTGAATTAAACATACAACAAAATACCACAAAATCATTGTCAACACAGGTTTCATGCAATTACAAGAATAAACATTTATATTTCATTAGCTTATTAAAAATTTATATGACTTATAAAATACTTCTGAAAATATATTTGAATTTGAAAGTCATATCTATTAAATTTTAAAATAAATAATTAACAAAGGTATTTCAGCTCCAATGCTTTCCTAATACCAAAATCAATGTATAAAAATATAGATGCATCATATTAAAAGTTATCAGTTTTAAAAAAGGACAGAATAAAAAAAAATATGTAATGAAATAAAAACACATCAAATATTAGGTTAAAGTCTTTAATTTATAGTAGCAGAAATGCCTTTATTCATAAAATACATATCTATTTTTAAATATACATTCATATGCGTTTTCTGTATAGTAGAATAATTAATATTCAAGATAACAGAAAAAAGTAAGTGACATTTTACAGTCCTTAAAAATAAACAACATGCAGATTGTACTCAATTTCATTAAGCATATTTACTTTGAGTGAAATCTTGAGCTTCCATGCCCATCGAATCATTCATGTAGGATGATGTGGTTGATATATCGGTTTCTGCTAAAGATAACCTCTTTTCCAACCACTGAGTCTGCTCTCGTTCTTGTTTCAAAATTTCTTCTAATGCAGGTGGAGGGGGTAATATTTTATCTAAAAAATCAAAATTAACTAAAGTTTACGAATTAAATAATAATTTTTAAAATTTTCAGTTTGTGTAGCATTGACAAACTGAATAATTACTGACATTACTCAGCATTAATAATAATGTTATGCATCAGTTTAAATAAAGCAATAAATATGAAATAATAAAATGTAATATTTAAAAATGAACAATCTAAAAAATAATTAATTTTTCATTTTTTTTCTAAAAAATGTAGAGCATTTGAAGTAAATTTTATTCTTCTATGAACTAAATGAAACTAAACTTATATTTTATTTATTTTATAAAATATTCCTATTTGCTTTTTGTACCATCTGCAATTCATAATTTATAAAATTATAACGATTGTAACTATGTAATGCTTGTAATTATGTCACATATTTTGGGCAAATTTAATAGAATAATTTAGAATAATATAATAAAACAATATTCATACAAATATTTAAACAGTGAAACACAAAATGTAATTACCAACGTCTATTCCTTCTGGAGAATCAAGCCCTAAGAAATCTGATCTTCTACGCCATAGTTCTTTCTTTATCCTTTTTGTGGAATTAGTGCGAGTCATAGGTAATATCTATAAAAAAATAATAACTTAATATAAGCTTTCTATTTTCGTTTTATTACATAACATATTGTGTTATTTTTAAAACTACGAAGAATCGCTAGATAAAAATTAATATTTATTTCAAATACATATTTGAAAGTCTTCAGAAAAAACTTTCATTCACCAAATGAATGAATATTAACAATGCATACTTTTTTTAAGATATAAAACAAATATTTAAAAAGAATTACAGTTTCTATCAAAAGCCATTCTTAGATAAGATTATTGGCATACATTTAAAAACAAATAGGAAATTAACTGAAAAATTTGCAATTTAAATGTTTTATTTCATCATAAAAAAAATTACTGTCATTTCCTATCTATGGTTCACAGCACCGTATAGCATAATTTTTGGCCCAAGGTAAAATAAATCATATAATCTACAGTGGCAAATAATCCGTGCATATTTTTTGACCTACCATTTATCAATAAAGTTGGGTTTTAATACCCATGGTATAAACAAACAGGTTTTCTATTTTAAAGAATATTTTTGATGCTACAGTTATATACAAAAATTATGTTATAAATTTAAAATAGTGTATACCAGAAAGAATATATGCATTTAAGAACCATGGTGAAAACGAAATAGATATTATTTTTCAGTTGATTTGTAATTTCATATTTGCTAGAGAGCTAGTAATCTAAATCAGTATCACAGTTAATTTATAATTTTACTTCATGTAAAGCATTTCTAATTCTTATCTATAATTTCATTCCAGTCCATTTTTATACACATACCTATGTAGGAAAAGAGATGCAATTTATCAAATTTTATTAAAAGTCCTGCTTTCTTCAATCTTCCACAACTGTTATGCTTCTTCCTTTGTCTTTGAAAGATTGCTTATTTTTATCTCACACAAACTTTTATCATTTTTCTTTTTTGCAAAAGGCATTTTTCAGTTGTAGTTTTATAGAAATGATTTTTCAAAAACTTATAAAAAAAATCACAGATTTTATGCAATTGCCTATAATCTGCAACTCGAAATTTAAAAGTTTTTATTTAATGCATATAAGCAGGAAATTACAGTAGTTCTAGTGATATTTTATATTTATAACTCATATCATCAAGCATGCCTCATGTTTCTCTAATAATAGTTGGGGTTTAATTTATTTACCTTTTTGTCAGATGTATCAAGTTCTGGAGGAGGCGGAGGTGGTGGAGGTTCTCTTGGAGGCTCAAGATTTCGAGGAGTTAAATCATCAAGTAATTCAACTTCATCTGAGAAGTATAGCCATTGCTTATTTATATCTTGTTCTAACTGTGCTGTTAAACCTTCATCCATTTCCTATAATACAAAATAAATATTAATAAAAATCTGATACAATTATTTTTTTTAAAAGAAAAAAAAATTTGACAATAACATTTTCATGCCGTTATAATATTTACAGAATATCTCTTTACATTATTTAAACATCTAATTAAAATAATAAAAATAGTGATAATAATAATAATTACATAGTATAAAAAGATGCATTTGCCATAGCTTTATTGGTTGATTTTTTAAATTTGAAGAATATTTTTTTTCAATTTAAATAGCTTAAAATTAAATTATTAAAGATAATGTAAAAAGTATTTATTTTCAGTAATTCAGAATAGAAATATCTATATTATCATGACTATCACATGAACTTACTTAATATTTAAAAATATTAAGCCATTATGCATATGGCCAACATTAGAATCTAAATTATTTTTACTTATTATTAACCTTGTTTATACATATTCTTTATGATTGTTCAATATTTCACATCAAAAAATTATAAACATCCTAACTCAAATATTTGAATCCATTTTTCAAACATAATTGTAAATTTATTTAATGAATTTGTTAGAATAAATAAATTGCTAGTTTACAAGAAAATAAACACCAGAAAAGATTAAGTTGAATAACTGTTACAGATTTTCATCCACTAAATATTGTACAACATAATTTTTATGTATCTGAATGATTGCTTTCATAATATTCAATGTAAGATATCAATGTTACTTAAACACAATAAATTTTTAAGGGCTTTGACTGTGTTCTAAAGCCTAAAACATGGACAAATAAAAACATGGAACAGTATTGGCTCAGTGTACCAATTTGGAAGTGCAAATATCAAGTGGCTCATAAATGAATTACTCCTCTTCAAATGATTAATGAAAATGTCAGAAAAATACATTCAAAAGGAAGATCTAGAGATAAAAATTGTAAACTAATTTATAACTACTTAGTTTCTATTTTCATAAGTTTTAATATTACAAATCTGAATCCATTTTTTTTTTTTTTTTTAGTCTGATGCCTTTAACTATTAACCTACATGTACATGGGAATGTAATATTAAGAAATTTAAGAAGTTTACTAATAACATTTTTTACTAAAATTAAAATCTATTATAAAAATATTTTTTAAAGAGACAATATCACTTTCATTAAAGTTATATGCTAGGTATGTCATAATATGACACTCAACAATATTCAAAATAAAAAATAAAGGGAAATTTTCATACTTCATTTTTTTAATTTAGATGTAATGTTAAGTAACTTTTTAAGAGCTTATACAAAGAATGTATCTGAAAATATACTATCTTTATAAATGAACATCTTCTTAGAAATAAAAAAAATTTTAATCGTAATATAACTTACATTTTTTTTTTCAATGATTGAATTTTAAACTTTCTCAAATTATTGATAGATTATAGAATAATGCTTCAATTTTTCAATTGATCATTACTCAACATTTATTTTCCTCATTCAATTACCTAAGATAAATTTCTCATCGTATAAAGTCCTCAATTACATATACCTATATACATATATTTTGGGTATACCTATTATATATATGGTATTGTTTTCGGTACACCTATTATATATCAGCTACTATTGATTCTACACAAAAGCCTAAATGCACATGGCAGGAGAAAAACATAACAAAAATGGAAAAAAGTATGACATATCTTTGCTTGTATTAACAAGCTCTAATAGTTGATCTTATCATAACAAAAAGAAAGAGATTATACTACTGTATATTCTTTAAAGAAAATTTATTAAATCCTGCACAAAATATGAAAAAAAAAATGTTAACATCATAGAAATGAATTTTTAAATTTAAATGATTCCATAATTCTTTTCTCCAACAAAAAAATTAAAAATTATTATACAAGGTATTTACAGGTTTATAATTGTTAAGAAATAAGTTTGCATTTTTAAACAATTTATGCCGAAATGAAGTTCTATAATGGCATATTTTACCTCAAATGTTTCACCTTGTTGTTCTAACTGGTGCATTAATTGTTGCTCAATTTCATCAATAACATCCAGGGACGTTATTTGATCAATACTTTCATCTAACTCTCTACAGTATTCATCATCTTGATCATCAGGAGAAGAATTTTCATTATTTTCATACATTTCAGAAGCATTAGGTGCAAATTTTTCTTGAATAGGAACATTATCAAAAACATTGGTATATTCAACATTGCCAGAATAAACTGGCTCAGAGGAAATACAGGGTGAAGTTTCAGGAACAAGGATTTCATCAACATATTCTCGTTCTTTATCTTCAAAACTTAAGGGTTTTGATGATTCTTCACCATTTGACTCATCATTTGGAAGAGGAGATAAATTCGAAGGCAAGGTTTCAATGACAGTTTCTGTATCTGGAGTTTCTGATGATGTTGTTGTACTGGCTGATATCTGAAAATTAAAGAATAATAATTAGAAGATTGTTTAACAATGCAAAACCTCTGAACTTTTTTTGCAAACTAAGGCAAAATCGTATTTTTAAAAAGTTTTCACAGTAAAGTTTCACACAAATTCTAAAAGGCACATTATGAGAAGTACAGAGTTTAAGTGAAGATATGAAGAATTGTTTTTTTAACAAAACAAAAATAAATAAAATTTTAAAAAGAATTTTTAAAATTCTTAAATACTAAAAATAAAATAAAATACCTAAAATGCATTGCATTAAGAAATAAACAATTGCAAATATGGAAGATTTCTGTAATAAAATTGAAAGCTTGAAGTTTAATTACATTATATTAAATGTTAGCATAGCAAGAATACATTCTACAATGAATCAATGTAGTTTTTAAAAAAAATATTTTAGCGCACTCAATTGAAAGTGAAATTTTATCAAATGCTTCTCTTTTTATTTACTTCTCTGCCTTTCTGATACGTTAACTTATTAAATTTTGAAATAATATTAATTATTTTATAAAAAAAATTTTTGAGACTTCAAAAATTGTCATCATTATGCAAGTCAGCCAAGACAGAAAAATATTAATTGAATAAAAAATAATTTAGCTATTTTTTTTACAAAGAGTTTACTTACCACGTCATCCTCATCAATTTTTTCTAATGGTAAGCACAATGGTGAAGGATTTACTTCACTATTAGTAATATTTTCTTCAGAGTTATCAATTATAGACATATTATTATCAAAAGAATAGACATCCTCCTCATTATTTTCAAAAGTATTTTCTGTAATTTCATCATTATCAGCAATTTTAATATTTTCTATATTCTCTGAGAGATCATATGTGTTACTCCTTTCTTCTAAATCATAATGCACAACTTCCTCTGGAATATCGGTATCCAAATAATCATTATTATAATCAGAAAAATAATTTTCATTTTCTGCCAAATCAGACTGAAATTCTGGTTTGGTTAAATCCTCATTTGAATTAATTTTTCTAAAATAGTTGGAATCAAATGATTCAGATGTAGTAAAACTAACAGATATTAAAGAGTCACATTCATTTTTTGACTTTGTATCAATTTCCTTCTCAATACAAATTTCCTTACTCGTAAAGTCTGATGGAAGAATGTTATCCACACAAGCAGAACAAGAATTTTCATTTAAAGCAGATTCACTATTTTCACCTGTAATAAAATCTCCTGGTTTTGTTTCAATATTTTCAATATTTGCTGGACTATAATTTATGTCAATGTTGTTGATTGGAGGACTTGGAGATCTATTATACTCAGAGAAAGACACATGTTGCATATTTTTAATTTCTTCATTTACTTTCGTGGCTAATGAATTATCATTTGTTTCTTTAATGTTATCTTCTACCTCATCTAAATGACTTTCATTATCTTTCTTATTAGAGAAAGATTCTTTGATTATGAGGTTTTCATGATTAACTACATCTGAGGGAATGTTACAAGAACCATGAATTGAACCATTTGAATTTAAATGTTCATTCTCCTTATAACCATTAGTCTTTATAGATTCAGCTTTAGGTAAGTCAGGAAATGTCTTTGGCTTTATTTTCGGTTTTACTGGCACAGGTGGAGGAGGCCCCTTTTTAGAAGTTCCATTTTCAGGTAAATTGTATTGAGATAAATCAACTGACAGTCGTTTTTCTACATTTTCTGAATTGGTTTTAGAAATTCCTTGAGACAGACAAGATGATCTACGGTGAACAACATTCATTTCTTTCTTTCCATTCTCAAATGCTGATCTTCTTCTTAAAACAAGTGATTCATTTTTTCCTTCACTTGTTTTTGTGGAAGATGCAAGTGTCTTACTTTCCTCTAAATTTGATGTTGTGGAATTAACACCAGAACTAAATAAAGCAAGTTTTTCAGCAAATGATGATTTTCTGCTAGTTGTCTTTTGGATTTCAGAAGACATAGGAGCTAAATAAAAAAGAAATTCATCAACTTAAAAACATATATTTAATTTAAATTCATTCAAACAATTGCTATTTAATTTTAGAAACAATTATTTTGCTTAAATCTTTTATAAAGTTTAAATAAAAGTTTTGAATTACACAAATAATTATAAATATATATATATATATATATATATATATATATATATATATATATATTTAACATATATTTATATAAAAATATTTTAAATTATCAAAATTTTTTACACATTAAATAACATTTTTTTCTTGTGAACATAATATAAAATGTAAAAAGATCACATGCAATATTTATTTTTGTCAACATACTATTTTTTTCCGATCGAGAAATAATTATATCAAGAATTCCAGCATATACAGCTTGCTTAATGGAGAAAATTAGAGATGCATGACTGTAGTCAGAAGCACATTCTCCATTCAATGAAATTATTTTATCACCTTCTTTAAGTCCAGTAACATCAGCTGGGCTATCTGAAATATATATATAAATTAATGAATTTATTATAAGTATTATAAAAATCTACAATGTGGATAGTTTATTGATTATAAGTTTAAGAATATATTTCAAAAATACAAAATAAATTATTTTAGTAATAAAATGTGTAATAACAATAAAAGTAGTTGAAATATCCATATACCTTCATATTAAAACCAGTAATAGTAATAATTTATATAACTTATAACTTACAGTGATTTTAATAAATGAAAATTTAAACATATGGTACAAATCCCATTATTTAAATTAATAATAGCTTATGATTTGCAATATCCTGTTTGTAACACACAGTAGAATAGTAAAATATAATTAACTGATAATTCAAACTTGGGCCCTAATATACTGTATACTAATATATCTTGTACATTATAATAATTGCTTTTGTTAAATGTTTATTATTTCAATGAATCAGTGTTTTGTTGAATTTGTTGACTGAGCTGGCATTTTCTTTTGTTTAGTTTTATTAAATATTCATCAAAATATTGAAGTTGATATAAACGATGTATAATCGATGAGCTAGCAAAAGAGAAACGAAGATTGAATTTTCATTCATAACTTTTTTATGTATTTATTTTTAGAAATTAAATTGTTATTTTTGAGCAAGATTTTTTAGTTCATGGGTAATAATGTTTATGGGTAATAATGTTTTAATGAATAAGTGTTTCTTATTCATTAAAACATTATTACCCATAATATTTTTCAAAAAAGCAGAATATTGCAAATTTAGATAATTAAAATGAAATATATACTTGACCAAGAAAAGAGAACAATTAGCTGACATATTTTATCGAAATAAAATATGAAATAATATTGTTAAGCAAATAAAAGTAAGTAAAATAGATAAAAACTTCCCTTACAAATGCAAAAATCAATTTCGATGGTATATAAAGGGAATACCATAAAAAGAATGAAAAAAAAAATACTGGAAAACTTCAAATTTTAAATTATTCAATTCTAAATGAGACCATAAGAAATTCCAAGCAATTTTTATCTTCATATTTCCTAGTAACAAGAACATCTTTATCATTCTAATTAATCATTAATTTGTTCTTCTGTGAAGCATATTTAATTTTGTTTGTGATTTTTTCAAAACCTTTCATCTCCATCTTTTATACATTTGTCCACATTAACAAACCATTCACATTACATTTTGCTTCCCTCAATGAAGATTTCTTCATTTATTCCATAATTAATTTAAACCGAAATTTATGAAAAGCTAACTAAAAAAAAAAAAATCCTAAGGTTGTATATAGCATCTTATAAACACTTTAAAATATTCTTTGTTTTTTAAAAAAATTATATAATTATTGAATAATAGGTAGAAAATTATAGTTCTATTTATGAAGAATATATTTAACAACATTTTCACCAGTAATCTTGAGATAAAAAATTTTACTTATCAAAATATTCGAAAAAAATGTGGAAATTTGATGTGAGAATGTGAAAATTTATGAAACAATAAAATATAATTTATGCAGAAATAACAATTTAAAAAAAAAAACATTACATTTAGTGATATTTTCGATGAATGCAGAACATCCTTGATCTTTTCCTCCCTTCAGAGTGAATCCAAATCCTCTGTTATCTCCAGGTTTAATAGATATACTGAAGGAGAGTGTCTGCAAACCGCCAAACTATAAAAGTAAAGCTGATTTCAGTAAGCTTGGAATTTTTTTCAAAATGTAAAAAATATTTTGTCTTATTACAAAATAAAGAAAATAGTAAGATAAAAATACGCTCTTAAATATGGACTTTTCATTATTCTTAGATAGACATCTTTGATGCTAATAAGTTTTAATAGAAATAAATCTAGCATGTACAATAAAATGAATAAAATTCATTAAATGAATAAAATTCATTATATTTGAGTGAAATGATTGCAATCTTAGGAATTTAACATGAGTAAACATAAATTACTTCGGGCTAATAAATACAGAGGTAAACATAATTTTAATCCTTATAACATCATGCAATACTAAGAAATTTAGTAATTTTGATTTGTTAATAAATTATACATTAAAAAATGGTGATTATTAACTTGATCAAAAGGCTAATACTTTTCACATTAAAAAAAATACCCATGTATTCTGACTATTGTTAGTATACATTATCAAATATAATCTCAAAGAGAATTAGAAATAGAGTGTGTTATATAGCCAAATATTTAACTTTGATGTTTATATATCTACTTAAGTCCTAAAATACAAATTTTCCATTAAAACCTTATAAAAGCAAATTTAATATCAGAAAGCAATAATTATTTGTAGACAAATTTGATTGTGTATATTTTGGATATGTAATTTATTTAATTTTGAAATATGTTTATTTAATAACTTATTTAATTTGCTATAATTTAATATTAAGTGAACAAATACTTCAATAATATCAAGTTAAAATTTTAAAAAAATCTCGGGTAATGATACATTAATTTCAGAATATAAATGATTCAATATATCAATAATTTTTCTGAAGAATTTTTAAGATCTTATTGAAATCAAGTAAATATATATATGTATGCAGCAAGCATTTAATTCAATAAATTAATTCAAATCATAATAACGCATATACATATATACATAAAATCAAACATGCACCCAAGGAGGTGGCTGGTGAGTTTGCCCTGCCCCCCTTCCCCAAGTTCATAAAAGAAATGTGTTATGTTCTTACTGCCCAGGCCCAGTTGTTTGTTAAATGTTTAGTATTTCAATAAATCAGTGTACTTTGTCAATTTTATTATTTCATCTGAATTTGTTGACTGAGCTGGTAATTTTTCTGGTTTAGTTTTAATAAATACTCATCGAAATATTGAAATTGATATAAACTATATAATCGATGAGCTAACAAAAGAGAAACAAAGAATGAATTATAATTTATAACTTGTTTAGTATGTAATTTTTTTTAGGAATTAAATTTTCATTTTTTTGTGCAATACTTTTGTTTTAATGCTTTCTTTTTTAAATATTTGAACCAAATCAATGCAATTTTAAAATTATTAATAAAATAAGTAATAATGGAATTTCGGCATCAGAAACCTTTTCTATTACTGATAGTTTAGTATGACCTATTGAGCTTTCATAAACGTTGAGCCCTTCCTATCAAGACAAAATCCTGGGTGCTGTACCCACATAAAATAATCCAAATTGAATAAGTCTTAGAAAAAAAATGAAAACAATGACAAACCTGATAATCCATTTCTTCTGATATTTTTCTGTTGTTCTCTTGAATTTGATTTCTTATTGAGCTGATATTTTCTTTAATATTACCATTTTTAATGCCATTATAATTTTCTTGACCACATAAATTGCTTTCAATGGATTCAGATTTTTGACCATCGCCTAGATAAGATATATCTTCTTCGGAGGATATTGTCTCACTATCCCCAGTATGTCCTTCCACATCAGATGGTTCAGTAGAAGAGAAGTTATAAGAATCTCTAGTAGAAAGATGATTTGTAAAATGGTTCACAGAAGTAATTGAATTACCAAATTCTTCAATTAATTTATCTTTCTTGAGCTGTTTTTGTGGTTTCTGAGGCACTTTAGGAGGTTCTTTTTCATGAATCTTTAAGAGAAATTTAAATCATATAAGTTTTTAACAAATATACATAGAAACAATATTCAACTTGAATGAAAAGCTTATAAAATGCTCATGCTATTTATCAAATGCTCACTGAGATTTAACCAATTGTAATTAAGTGAACTTAAAGTTTTTAGAAAGTTTTTTCATATAGTTTCAAGATTAATTTTTTTTATGAAACATTTTCATTTTCTTGTATTATATCATTTTGTTGAAAGGAGTTTTAAAGAATTTACTATAAATATTATATCTATATATTTATAAATTCTTTAAAACTCCTATATAATAGGTGTGTACTAATATAAACACACCTATTTTATTTTTAAGCACATTAATATTACATGACCTATGTTTCTTTAAAAAAATATTTAATTTTGTGCATCAGAGTTCAGTTTAACAATTTTTCATTTAATTAGAAAACTATTTTAGTAATCCAGTAATTCAAATTTTTGGAAATTTACTAAAATAATATTACTTTTTTCTCTTCCTTTTTAATCATAGATCTTTGCTGTATCTAACTAAACATAATACATAACTGTCAATGTACTACTTTGTCTATCTTTCATGAATCTATTCTAACCAGTTGCAAGAAATAAATTATAATAAAATATATGCAAATAACACACACACACACTTTTATCTATTCACATTTATTGATGAGAAATATATCATACTTTATCTGATTTATGTATATCACTGTCAACACTTTCAGCTTCAGATGTCATTCCTTCACTTGTATCTGAACGTAAAAGTGAACTTTGACTGTCAATAGTATCATCAGGTTCAGGAGTTCCACCTAAACCACTGTCATTTCCTTGGCCTATATACAAGTCTAAGTTATATCGAGATGAGGACCTATGAGTTAAAAAACATTACCTGAGTGATGTAAATAATGCATATGAATTATCAAGTATTAGTAAGAATTATATTCAGAAGAAATCATAGATGATGAAAGTCCTTTAAATATCAATATTACCTTTTTTCTACTATTTCAGAAAATTTCTTAATTTTCCTTTGTTGCTGTAGATACTTTTCTTGTCTTAATTGCTCTTCAGCTTCAATTTGTCTCATTTCTTCAGCTCTTTGTATTACTTTTTCAGAAACCTTTTCTCCTTCTTGATTTCCAGTTATCCAAATTCTGTAAAAGAAATGTAGTAGATAATGTAATATATATATATATATATATATATATATATGTATGTATAAAATATTGAATAATCATTAAAAATAAAGCTTTAACTAATTTTCAGTATCTAAAAAAGTATACATTTTTCAGTTTTCATATAAGTATATGATACTAAATACAAACGACTAAATATAGTAAATCATAACCAAATTTGCATACAAAATATCATAACCAAATTTAACTAAAATATTAAAATCTGTCCAAATCATCATAAGTTAGTTATGTTCATGTTATTAAAATTTTCAGAAAAATACATAATTATACCTATAGTAGAAAATTTACTAAATTATTAAATAAAAGTAATTTGACAAGAATAAATAAGTTTAAATAAATGAAATTACAAATACTGACCGATTGCCATTCTTCTTCTCCTTCTTTCAAAGCTTCTCTTGTAATCTTTACTTCTTTTGTCAATTTTATTTGCTGTTCAGCCTAAAAAAAATTTTTTATTAATAATTTTGATTGTATACAATATATTTAATAGATTTTACAGAAAATTTGTTTATGTAACTTCCATTTTTATTTTATAATGTAGATCCAATTATTTCAATAATTTGTAGAGATTATTGAGATAACAGACAGTCTTTAACTCAAAATAGACTATATAAATGTCTTTCTTCAAATTGGAAGATTTTTTCCTTTTTTACATAAATATTTTGAAATGAATTAAGTTAAAAAAGTGCAGTCAAAGTGACAGCCATTAAAAAAAAGTGTGTTCAAAAACTTTTGCCAATCAGAAAAATTCTGGTTGTCTATAGTTATATAAAAGAATCCAAAATATACATATAAAAAAAAAATCTTAACTTTAAACTAACTTCACTTTCTTTAAGAAAACACATCACTTTAAATAATATGTAAGAAAAAAAAAGAAAAATTATTGACCAACAAATACAACAGATTTAAAAACATATGTTTAATAATATGTATGAGAAAATTTAAAATTTTGAAATGGATTATACATTAATAATAAAAAAATCATTTAACAAAGAAACATTTCCATGATATAGCAACCCCCCTTCATATTGTATCATGACCCATTACAGTAAATTTGCATTAGATTAAGTTACATAAGAGTTAATTATTGAAACTTTCAATAAGTTTTCATAGAAAAGCTATTTATGAATGAAACTTAAAACAAGACAGCCATTAAAAAAGTGTGTTCAAAACAAAGAAAAATATGATATAAAGTTTTTTAAAAGTTCAATTTATTTTTTTATTTTTTTTTAGGTTTCATTCATTGTCTGCATCAAATGAATAAATGCCACAGGTTAATTTTAAAAAAAAATTTGTGAAAAAACTCAAATTATTTTTTACAATACAACTTTAGATATAAAACATATTTAAAAGCATTCTGCTATTTTCTGAACGATTTCCTTTTTATTTAATTGATAGCGTTTCTTAACATTTGCCAAATTCTACAATAATAAAAAAGAAAATTTTGAAATGGGCATTTAGATATTCACATATAATATTTCATTATATGAAAAACATAATCCCAATTTTAAAATTTGCTAAAATCAAAATAATATTGTTTTTTTGTTTAGAAACTGACTAATATAAAATTATATTAACTAAAAAAATATAATTTTAAATGAAAAAAATTTTAGATGTATATTTTTATTTGAACTTTTTATTAATGATTGAGTAAAAAAAAAACTACTCAATTTTTCATTCTTCTAAATGAAATATTGATTTTTTTTCAATGTTTCAGTTTTTACTAAAAGTATTCATTATTTCTGTTACAATGCTTATCTCAGAATATATATAGCATATAATGGTGTATTTTTGTAACGCAATAAAAGCCTTATATTTCATAATACATCATCTTCAATCGTATTTCTCTTCAAAAGCAAGATTATTAAGATCGCAATTGATATTTTAGCAAACAATTGCTGTGGAACAACAATCAATAACAAATAATTAATATTTAGACAACAGTTCTATCAAAGCGCTAAATTGTGGACATGTAATAAAATGATAAATAAATGAATATAAATATAATTTCAAAATAAACCATCTTCAGTGACTTTACGGGCTACAATAATTGGGACGCAATATCTCACCACTAAAAACCATCTGCCTTCTATAGATCTGCTAACAGAACACCTGCTCTAAGTGAAAAAATGTTTTTTTATACGAACCATATTGAGCTCAAAACTCTACATCAACTGAAATATCAGAACTAACTGCATTTTAATTTTCACATCTTTATGTAATCTATATATTTACACAAAAAGTACTTTGAAACAAGCTTATGAAACCGATTTTCTGCGTTTGTTTGTGCTTCTTTGATACTATTTTTTCAAATTATTTTGGTAAAAGAATTTGATAAATTCTCTAACTTTCTTATCTTTACCCTCAACAGCAGTAATAATGCAAAAAAGTTGGCAATTCAGTCGTGGATACCTTTTTCAAAGTTAATTTGGAAGCATGATTACTACAAGAATTCCTTAGATAATTAGAAATTACTATTATATTGATTGAACATCTTTGAGAAAAGTCACATGTTTAATATAATGATTCATGAAAGTTTCATATTATATAAAATATAACACTTTGCAGTTTTATGATCTTCAATATCATCTAATGTTTATAATAATATATCCCCATTTGTTAAAATTCATCATAATATAAAGTAGAAAATAATGAATATACCTAATAATTATCACATTTTTTCCACTTTTGTTCATATGTTATAAAATACTCTCCAATATGATTATAGAAATCCAGAGCAAAAAATCATTGCTCTAATTATGGTTTATTTTATCCTCAATAGATGGCGCTAAAGATATCGCGATATTTACAAGCGCTTTTTATTGAATGACTTCAATTTCAGGTATATTAAAAAAAAAAACTTTAAAATTTTATTATTTAGTTTTGTTATGGGTAAAAGCTAAAATTCATTTTATTTGTCATTTTAAATATAATTTAGTCAAGAATTACGAAAATATTTCTTATAAATTACATACATGCTTTTTTTTTTTTTTTTTTTTTTCACACTTACAATAAAAATTGTAGTTACAAAATAAATAATTAATCATGATTAATTTTCGAGTATATTTTCCTTTATTAATATAAATAAAATATATAAATATTTACTTCTATGAAGTTTGAGAGAAATTAAATGAAAAAGAAAAAAAGATCTTTGTAAAAAAGATCTTTAAGTAATAAAAATATTATAGTTTTAAGAAGTGAAAGTCATGGGATAGCAATATGCAAATTTTCAGATGGCAGTAGCATCGCGTAGAACAGGTATAAAAGGTTGCTTTCGCAGAGCTTTCATTTCTGTTCAAGTTATTCATGTGAAGAGGTTTTGACGTGATGATGACCGCACGACGGGAATTAACAGACTTTGAACGCGGAATGTTAGTTGAGCTAGACGCATGGGTCATGCCATTTCGGAAATCGTTGAATTCAACACAGATCCACTGTCAAGAGTTATTGCCGAGAGTATGAAATTTCAGGCATAACATTGGACAAGTGGTCGACCGCCTGCTAACGACCGAGACCGGCGACGTCTGCAAAGAATCGTAAATTCTAACAGACAAGCAACATCAAAACCGCAGAAATCAATGTGGGACGTACAAGGGACTTGTCATTAAGTGCCTTTATGACAGAACGACATCGCTTGCAGCGACTCTCGTGGGCACGTGAGCATATCGGTTGGTCTCTAGATGAATGGAAAACCGTGGCCTGGTTTCATGGTATACAAAACTGTCAGCAAGGTACTGTTCAAGTTGGTGGTGGCAATGGTGTGAGCTGTTTTTTCATGGCATACTTGGTCCTTGGTGCGACTGGACCGAACATTGACTGGAAATGCTTATGTTCAGCTACTTGGAGATCACTTGCAGCCGTTTGGACTTCATGTACCCAAATAACGATGGGATTTTTATGGAAATCACCGGGCCACAACTGTTCGCGATTGGTTTGAAGAACATTCTTTCCAACAATGATTTACCTTCGCCACATTCCCACATGAATCCCATTTATGGGACATCATAGGTCTGTTTGCCCAAAATCCTGCACCATCAACGCTTTCACAATTATGGACGTCTATCGAAACAGCATGGCTCAATATTCCTGCAGAAACTTCCAACGACTTGTTGAGTCCATGCCACGCCAGTAGCTGCACTTCGCCGGGCGAAAGGAGGGCCGACACGATATTAAGAGGTATCCCATGACTTTTGTCACTTCATTGTATATACACACATAAATACCAATTTCATTATACAAAATTGCATAAATCAATTTATTTTTATTTTATTCTCCTGCGTTCTCAGAAAAGGAATACTTCTTTAATTTTATTACTATGATTTTCAACATACAAAACAGAGTTGTCAGAGAACATTTACATGCATTAACGCAAAAGTTAATATACATACTTCAAATACCAATTCTTTTTTTTTTTTAATTACCATGCTATTTTATTACAATGCTACTTAAATTTTTGAAACTATGTTGGCTTTCAGAGCATTTAAAGAAAAGCAGCCATTGCAATTTGTATTTTTTCTTGCTGTTACGTGATAAAGAAATTGATTTACTGCTTAAAAAAATGTGTAAAAATTATTATTATTATTGCCACATTTGTATACCACATGCTATAGCAATGAAAATGCTTTTTTATTTACTTTACTTATCACTTCCAACTCCATAAAAAAGTTCAAGAAAACATCATTAGAGTTTGCATTTTGTATTTGAACTTCTTAATAGCTGTTTCTGTGTTTGTTATCTCGAAAAGTGCTACTGCGGTAAAGTAAAAAGTTCAAAATATGTAGAAAAGAACATTTACTAATAAAAAATAAAAAAAAAAATTAAAAATAAAAAAAAAAAAAAAGAGAAACTTTTTCGAAATAACTTTTATTAAATTTCTCGGTAAATTTCGGATATACATTATCTTAACAACTAATTGATGGCCTTAGCATTGTAAGGCGAACAGTCATTTTGCAATTTTAATTTATTAATGCGTGTATATTATCTATTCTAATTTAAATAAAATTATTTAAAAAATTCTTATAATTTCTTTCAGAATAATATTTCGCAGTTAAAATTCTTCGACATTCAAAACTGTAAGAAGAATAAAGAAAATTGACGAATTATATTTCTTTTGCTTGATTTGATCAATACAAATTGTATTAAAAATAATATATCCTATCATTAAAATAAATGCATTATTCGTTTAATAGTACTTTTAAAGCGGGTCCTGAATGGCTGAGTGGCTAGCGCTCTGCCGATCGGTACCACAGGTATCGGGTTCGAGTCCTGCTGGTGCCATGTATGTTTGTAGTGGTTCGAAATCCACTTTAAGCCGCAGGTCCCGGTCTAACATGAGCGTTGAGGGTGTATTGCTACACCCCGTACCTAGCTTATCTTCAAGATACGTGCACCTCCTGGGTAGTGCTAAGTGAGTAATGTCGGTGCAGTGCTTGCCTTAAGGCATCCAAGACAACCGTCTAAGTGTTTGCCAGTTGCATTACGACAAAAAAAAAAAAAAAAAAAAAAAAAAAAAAAGTATTTTTAAAGCTATACAAAACACGAGCAATTCTCTGATTACTTTTGATCAATATTCATTGCAGATGTATTAAAAAAAAAAAGTTTCACTGGATGGACAAGTTCTGTTATCATTTGGACAGTGATATAAAACATTAATAAAATTCTGCAGTAATATAATTATAAGACTTCCACTTCATTGATTCGCACATGTGAAGCATTTACAAGCAACTTGTACTTAAGATGAATACTAAGTCATGCAAAGTGAAATTTCCTAATATTTCGGAGCTTGCGGCATCTTGGACATTCAATTAAAAAAAATAATAAAACCTGTTTAGAGATAAGGTTTCTAAATCCAGTAGCGCAAAAACTAGCTGATAAGAACTTAATTATAATTATCAATAAACAATCATTTCCTGAAAGAAATTTAAATATTTCGAATTTGGAAAAGCTTTCTAATACGAATCTGTCAATGCAAGCATGTATATTATAATTTCATACATTATTTACCCTTTAAGATAATAGGAAATCATTTCAATTAAAAATAAAGTAATGTAATTATTATAATACGAAAGGAAATTGCACAATAAAAATTGAGAAATTCGAAGACAAAAAAAAAAAAAATCTGCATGATTAACGAAAAGTCACTTTGACCTCATGGAAAACTATTTTACATAGAGCAGGCAGTAAAGTTGTGAAATCTTAATAACTTTGTTTGTAAAATTTTTCTTAAGGAGTATTTTTCATTATCATAAAATGTAAAATTCTATCACGAACCGTGAATTAGTAATTCAGTTATTTTGACTGAATTGTCAATTCAACAAATAGTTCTTAAAAAGTCTATTGTTTAACATATTATAAACTGTTGTAATAAACCGCGCAGTCTTAGATGACATTAAGGTAATACTTGAAAATGAATATACTGAAATCAATTGAACAAAATCCGAAACTAGATGTGTTATTTAACATATGTTTAATAATCAAAGACTATCAGGAAAAAGTGAAGGTTAGAACTTGAGATGTGTCACGAAGAGTTTGCGAAGAAGTACTTAAATTATCAGTTAACTGGGAATTTAGCCTTCATCATTCATCAGCATTTTACTAATCAATTAATTGTGAATCAATCATTTTTAATGATGAATCAAAATTCAATTTATATGGTTCGGATTAATGAATTAATATTTCAAGAAATTTGAATCTATGCAATCACAAAATTTACATAGAACTGTTAGGCATGGTGGTGAGTATGCGACAGTATAGAATATGTAAGTTCTGGTGCGTTCAATCTGGTAATAAATATATATATCTGGCCATTTTGAAACAAAATGTTCATGATAGCACTTATAAATTGTTTCTGAAAGCATGTTTAATTTTTCAGCCCGAAAACAATCATAATATACGTCTAGGATCATCGTGCAATATCTCCTGACTGAAATTCTGAGTATCTGTGCGAAGAAATAGGCTACCAATTTAAAAACTGCAACACAATACGCAAAGGAAAGCTAAGAATTGCTTTAAAGGAAATGAGTCCAATTTCTAAAAATAAGGAAACAGCTTAAAGTGGTAAAAAAAGTTATTGAACAAAAAGGTGGCTCAACAGATGAATAGATTTTGTTTAATAACAGCCCGGTGTTCATTTTCAGCATATCTTACGAAAACTTATACGTTAAACTTGCATTATATTTGATTTACTATAGTTTTAACTAAAATTTAAGTCATCAATTAACTGATAATTATAAAAGTTTATGTGTGATAGATTATGTAGATATTTAACAGCATTTAAAATTATTTTGTCACATTATTAATTCTGATATTTTTTTTGCTGCAACGTACGGAGCTCTGTTTTTACCCACTGTATGTAACAAAAATGATTTTTATCTTTTAGTTTATATGTAATTATTAAAATATTCTGCCATGTACATAAGAATTACTCGAAGTATCTGAAGAAATCCAAGTGCATATTTAAAAAATACCGAGTGCATACTTAAAATGACTTTTCAATCAATCAGTCACAATGATTATCAGTAAACATTCATTAATACAAGCTCATTATATATGCACACAGATCACATTTATCATATATCTTCTGTCATTGTTAGAGAATATTTAATTTTAAAAAGAAAATTCGTAGAAAACCGGAAAAATAATAAGGTTAAAAGCGATTAGCAAAATTAATCATTTATTGATTGAAAACACTTTTTTTGCCCCATACTTTTTTTTTACTAAATTACGAAAGGAAATATAAAATCTTAACAAAAATTCAATACCAATATATTAATTAACAGTTATTTATAACTAAAAAAATTATAGTTTAAAATTAAATTAGGATGCTTTAAGGAATTTTTCTTTGATTTCTTGAAATTGAAAACATCTATCTTTTGATTGAAAAAAAATCTGGAAACATTGGTATATGTCTAATATTATTTCAGAGCTTTAAATGCAATTGTTCACTTTCAACAAATTAGTTTCGTCACTTCACCAATGATTAAAAAAAAACCATTTTTTTTTTTTCCTTGAGGAGAATTTTTGATTTGACGTGCAATTACTGCGTTTTTTTTTTTAGTTTATTTCCTTTTCGAAACTAATTACATTTACAATAAATATATAAATATTGTGAAACGCAGAGTAATAAAAATATTCAATAAACCTCCTTTCTTATCTTCATATCTAGCTAACATCGAAAATATTTTTTTAATGAATTGCTTTAAAGTTATTTCACGATCATATCATCTGCTGAAACATTTCAAACAATTCTTTTGCATGGAATTATTTTCATATATAAAAAAATTCCTGGAAACATTGGCATGTATCTAATATTATTCAAGAGCTTTAAATGCAACTGTTCACATTTCAAAAAACTAGTTTTGTCACTTTAGCAATGACGAAAAAAAAAAAATTGTTTTTTTCCTTGACAAAAATTTTTGATTTGACAATGTGCAATTACTACATTTTTTTTAGTTTGTTTCCTTTTCGAAACTAATTACATTTATAATAAATAAATAAATAAATATTTTGAAATGCATGGTAACAAAAATATTCAATAAACCTCCTTTCTTATCTTTACATCTAGCTAGCATAGAAAAGATTTTTTTTAATGAATTACTTTAAAGTTATTCCACGATTATATCATCTGCTGAAACATTTCGAGCAATTCTCTTAGTGCATGGAGTTATTTTATAAATTGAAAAAAAATAAAAAAAATAAAAAATAAAAGTAAAATAAATAAAAAATAAGCTTTTACACCTGCGATGAATATTATCAGTTTCAGGAAATTACACTATCCGTGACAAGAATGGAAGAAAAAATTCTCCCTAAGGATAAATGTTGCTATAGGTACAGATGACACGTTGTAGCTAGAGTTTACATATTTAAAGAAAAAGAGGGGAAATTATAAATGGATGGGAGATAAAATTTCCAAAGGAAAAATTTATTATGATGGATGCAAAAAATGTTAAATTATTCATGCGTACTCCATTACCCAAGACCTTTCTTGAAATAAAAACATAATTTAAAGCAAAGGGGTCAATAAACTACTGGTTTGCTTTCAAAGTATATGCTTATGGATTCTTCAAGCCTCCTAGATCTATAATATAGGACCTTTCAAAAAATGAGTTTTGGGATTGTGAATTTCGATAATTACTTATTTTCAGATGAAATTTAATTTACTTTAATTTAAGTTTTACAAGATTTAAAACGTCTATAATTAAAACAATATAACAATGGCATCAAATGAACGAAGCATTGAAATCAAAAATTAGAATATTGAAAACAACATCCAAAGACCACCTTTTTAAAAAACTGGATATACTATTTTACAATATTGACTATAGTAAAACCATCTGAAAAAAAATGGCGAAACAAATCAGAAAATCAGGTAGAATAACATATACGTGGTTATAAAAGATTTGTCTATATAACGAAGAATATTTATGCTGTTGTAATAGATTCGTCAATCTTCAATATAAGAGATTCTCATTTTAGAGAACTTAGAATATTACGAAAACAATGATATAAATTTTCTGACACTGCCGTCCTCGCCAAATATAATTAATATACATAATATTCTTATTTTGTATCATCTTAATCTTATCTTATCATCTTAAAGACTTTTTCTTTAAGTTATATATTAAAAAACCACACGGTCTTATACTCGCCATTAAAATGATTAACTTCGTATTTCAAAGTCATTATAAAAAAAAAAAAAAAACACCACTCAGTTGCAATGACAGCTAAGTCATTGTAATTTTCTCTAAACTTTCATTTTCTTTCCTTATTTCCCACGTTATTATGTCGAAAAAAATATCTGTGAGAAAGCTCAATAGCCTTGTTTATAACAATTTAACCTATTTCATATTTCCACCCATATAACTACTTAAACCATTGTCTCTATTAATCTGAACATATCAAAGCTACTAATGTTACTATGGTTCCTGCCCCATCTACATCTCTTTTCAATGCCTACTTGTATGACTTAGTAAAACTCATATTATTTAAAAAAAAAATAAGTACAGAATTAAAAGATCACTCTACTGAAAAAGGAAAATTCTGCATGGAAAACAAATATTAAGAACTTATGGGTATACTATAATTTAATCGAACCAGAGAAACATAAAGAGCTGTTTCTCAATCTGAACCAGAATCATTGAAAATAGAGAAGAAACATGATTTGATATTAATGACAGTCAGATAGTTATTGTCAACGACAATAAGATTAGCTTACGATATTTCAGAAACGTTTGAAGAATCTCTGAAAATTCAGTCACTAGAAATGCATTACAATTGAACTACGAAGAGTGTTACTAAGTTTTTTTTAGTTTAAATCATGTTTTATTTTGCTATTTGCAAGTTATTTTAAATCTACAGTGATCATTAAGTCATTAATATTGGTTTTAAGCTTACATTTAGAAATAAGTTTTAAGAACTACATTTGTTGATTTTATTTAATCTTTCTATTTCTTTTTTTTGACTTAATTCGAGAGATATTCATATAATTAGCAACTATTTCCAAACCATGTGTTTGAATAATACAGTTCTTGATGAAGCTAGCCCAAATGGGTTCTTGTGTCACACAAAGGGTAAATCAACTAAATTTCTACACAAACTACATCTTATGATTATTTTAGATTTGCTATGCGTGTCAAATATACACAGTAAATATAATCAGTCAAGATTGAATCAGCAAACTTTGAATGCGATCACTGAGCTTCAACAATTTAAATAACGTAATTTTTTTTAATTTGAATATATTATCAGATTTTGTATATTATTAGATGGAATGCAAATTATATATTACTTTTATAAAAATAATATTAAATTTAAGGAGGAATTTACCAATAATATGTATCAGATGAACTGCTTAATATGAGTGTACAACTGCATATGAGTGCACACTGACACACTTTGGGACACACTGACAAACTTTAGTACACTGATTTGAATAAGCTAGCTAAACTATTTTGCTCCCGACAATACTTAGAGTAAGACGGATAAATTGGTTAGCTAAATTGGTACAACCAGAATAGCAGATAATGATTAAATTATATATGTCTTTGTCAATATGATATGTATTAACAACTATTTAAAAATAAGAATATATATGGATGTTGTTTTGAGTTATGAAGCAATAACGGCAAATGAAAATTAACATACAGTTCTAATTACTTTCTAGCCTACTCTTGTTAAAAAAAGTGCACTCAAACAAGAGAAAGAATTACCCAGTATGAAACATATACTGACCTTTCTACAAAGCGGTGATTGCACTTTGACAAACTGCAATGGATTGTGCGAAGGTAGTTTAGGTGTTTTCCCCACAATCCTGGTCGGGATGTATTCAATGGTTGTCGAATTTTGGTGAGCAATGCTGCCCGAACTACTACTTCCACTGCTTTCCAAACTGTCCATGGAAGCGGAACGGCATGATGGTTTTCACTGTAGTTGGTGTCACCACTGGTGGCCATTTGCCAGGATTGGATCGAGACGCTGGTGGTCCGTGGTGCTACTGGCGGTGGTTGTTTGGCCGACATGGTGGTGGCTTCAGGGGTTTTGTGGACAATTTCGTTGTTCTCTGCAGCTGGTCCGAAAATGGTTGTACTTCCCGGCATAGTATTCTCTCGCTCTCTTTTACAAAGAGTAACGGAGAAGGTCCGTTATCATTCCCATCACCACTACTTAACCAGAAGATAATTCTGCTGCAAAGAAAAAGTTATTTTAACAATAAACCAATACGTTAGAGACATAATATCTACAGTAATTCATTGGATTTCGTTTCTATTGTTTTCCATGTATATTTCATTATTCAAATCAATGATGTTCATTATTTTTAAACAATGAAGAAAATTGTATCAATATTCGTATATAATAGCGTATCGTATATATAGGGGGGGAGGTGGTTATACTGTTCTTTTATTGTATGCTGATGTTTTAGTCAATGAAACAGTACAGAAAGCACTTTTGGAGATATTATGTATTCAGATGCTTATTAAATTTTACTGAAATACAAAAGTTCTGAAAATCGAATAAATTTCTAATAAAATACTAAATACTAAATACTAAAGTCTAAGACAAAAAAGTGAACTCAATGTGGGAAAAAAGCCCATTTTATTCTATTGTTTTTTTTCCACATTAAATTATGTAATCTATGCCAGATTATTTACGAAAATTTAAATTATTATGTTTAATTTCTCTTTCCCAAAAATTTTATTTTGATTTATTAAAAATTAAAAAGTATCTGTAGATATACTATCTTCAAATGTCCTTTCTTTACAGTGTTTTATTTTGTCTTATCAGTGTGCAGTAAAAAAATAATGTAATCTTCTCTTCCCCTACAAACAAGTTTTTAAAATTTTTTTGACAGAGATATAATAACAAGTATTAAATTTCATTAAAATAGATTCAAGAACATGTCAAACATTTCTTTTTTTTCTATAAAATTCCTTTCATTAAATTATCAGTGATATTCGATTGTAAATTTATCTTCAACTTCTTTTTTTTTTTTCAAGTAATAAGTTTGCGTACAATAATTATTATTATCTTTATATTATGCGTCTATCAGAAAGACTATTCTGGAATGATCTTTTTAATGATTTTAAAACAATCAGTAGAAACACAATTACTTTCTATAGTCTGATTTGTTTTCTTTTTATGGGAAGCCATTTATTTATTATATCAAAATGAACTCAATTAAATTAGTAATATTAAAGTACAAGTCTCAAATCTTGATCTGAGACAAATGCTTACGCGTATGATTTCATGTAAAAAATAAAATAAACATTTATTTGTTCTCCGTGAGTTCAGCATATTATAGACTGGATGTATGGAAAATAAAAATAAACGTAATATAATGATCCAAATAGAAAATTGGAGATAGAATGAGAAAGTTAATACATCAACTCAACAAATTCTACATCTGATTCCAAATTGGGCAAATTTTCGCATTTGGATAAATCAGTGATTCTTAAAGTGGCTTATTTATAATGGAATCCTTCTAAACTCAATCTGCATTTGTTACCCAATGGGAACTCGTTTCATTTTTAGAAAAATTGCTCTGTTAATTTATCTTTATGCTCTGTTAAGTTATTTCTCAAGAACAGTGGTTCTCAAAGGGTGCGTGCGCCCTGTGGTATTTCAGAGAAATATATGTCCTGATATAAAAATAAATATAGTTATTTTTTTCCCATTCAAAGATAGCATTCATTATAAGCAACTAATCTTTCTGATTGTATGTGTGTGTATTTATTTATTTTTTCCCCTTTAATTCAAGTAAGAAGTGCCAAATAGCAATGTTTCCGAGAAACTAGGAGCGGTAACTTCCATGGTTGGCTACTAGAAGTGTTATTGTTTATGTGATTTTCATTGTTAAAAAAAATTTCCATTGCAGCCTATGAGACTCCGCTGTTTGTTAGTTGTGGAACTGATAATTTAATATTAAGTAAAGAAGAAGAACTAGTAGTTATATCCATTGATCGTGGATTGAGGATTAAACATAAGGAATTGTCTTTTAAAACTTTTTGAATTCTTATAAAAGAAGAATGTTGTCAATATCTAAAAAAGTTTCGAAAATTTTACTACAGTTTTCAATGTTATATTTATATGATTTAGGATTTTCTACCGTTACCATAATTAAGTGCAAAAAGAGAGGAAATTTTCAATGTATTGGTGAGAAAATAAGAGTTTGCCTTTCAAATATATGCTCAAACATTGAAGAAATCGCTAGAACATTTTAGGCTAATGTTTCCCATAAATACAAGAATAAATAAACTTAAGGTGTATTTAATTTATTTTTTATCGCATTCTTTTTTCTGTAATATTTGACTTAATTACTCTAACATACTTCTCAGAAATATTACTTGTCGGATTTTAAATGCTCCCAGATTTCAAAAAGTTTGAGAACCACAAATTTAAACGCATTGAATCGCTGATAAAACTGCCCGACTCAGTGGATTTAAATCCACTGAACCGCTGATTTTCTTGAGAACCACTGGGATAAATAAAGCTTTGAATCCAAAAACATTTCCAACGCGACCTGATATATTTTAAGTGTCGTTTAAAATAAGTCCTTGACAACTTATGAGTATATTTCATTCCATTCAGTACTTTCACATCCATATTTCGTAACGGCATAAGAAAACTGAAAAGTAAATTTCATTTCCATACGTTCTAACATTGTTTCGATTCAACAACGACTGCGGCTATTGAGGTCCTTTCTTGCGCACAAAAGTTAAGGAATTCCGATATTAGCACACAATGGTCCACTGCTACCGTTAAGTTAAAACTCCCTGATAAAAATCTAACTTCTGTATTGTTGTTCCGCCATACACGTGCTAATAAAAAGAGCAGGTACTGACCCATACTACCCGGAAACCGCTGAAAGCTTTTGACTAGGGTGAGCAAGCCCAGTCAGTGAGTTCACGCTTTCGTTTTTGTCCAATTCATTGTTGGCGTTATCCTCCAATGTAGAGTTATAGGTAGAAAGATGAGTCATGAATATGGATGTATTCGTGTTATATAAGAGTGGTAATTACGGATTACCGGTAAATGAGAATGAAATATCGTTGCTAATTCAAATTTCGACACGTTATGAAATATTAATAATTCATCATAATGCAGATGGTGGTGTCCTAAACCCTCAATGTGTTCTAATTAGAATTTATCTTCGTCAAGAAAAGCTTAAATAAATAAACATGAGTCGTAAATAAAGATTTACAAGCGATGCAAAGATAGATGAAGAAATATTTTCATGCATGGAATATTATCATCATGCTATAATTCAAAAAGGTCATGAATAAAATATTATCATACTTTTTTATCGTTTCACATCCGAAAAATAAAAATGTTACGAGTCAGTAATAATCTTTTTATTTCGTAAGATAACACGTTAGCTATCTTAATAGATGCCTCAATTCAGGCTGTGTTGCAAGCAAAAGCATTTTATCGTGCAGCTAAAAGCAATAGTTAGAATAATAAGTAGCACACGTATTTGAGTAGCAGAAGAATGAACAAAGAAAAATAAAACTCAATCTGAAAACTGAACTCTGCTGGTAATTTGAGAATAAAAATAAAAATTCGTCGACATCGTCCCAAATTCCTTTAAAAAATGGTGAATAGTTTCAAATATTCAGAATAAATATTTTATTTAGAAAAATATATGAATATAAATTTCTTTCTCTCACGTAAAATTTCGCAAAGAAAGAAGGAAATATATAATTGAAATTAATTCTACAAGTGTTAATATAAGAAATATGACCAAAAAAAATCATTAAAATAATAGAAAAGGACTTATGTTTAAATTTAAGTAGCACAAGTGTTTGTGTAACAGAAAAATGGGCAAAGCAAAATAAAACTCAATCAGAAAACTGAATTCTGTTTATAATTTGAGAATAAAAATAAAAATTCATCGACATCATCCCAAATTCCTTTAAAAAATGGTGAATAGTTTCAAATATTCAGCAAATGTTCAAAATAAATATTTTATTTAGAAAAATATATGAATATAAATTTGATAAATTTCTTTCTCTCACATAATTTTACAAAGAAAGAGTGAAATGTATAAATTAAAATTAATTCTACAAGTGCTTAATATTAGAGACTTTACCCAAAAAAAAAAAAAAAAAAAAAAAAAAAAAAAATCAATAAAGTAATAGAAAAGTACTTATGTTAAAATTTAAGTAGCACACGTGTTTGTATAATAGAAAAATGAACAAAGGAAAAATAAAACTCAATCAGAAAACTGAATTCTGTTGATAATTTGAGAATAAAATATTTAAAAAAAAAAAAATAGTCCCAAATTCCTTTAAAAAATTGTGAATAGTTTCAAATATTCCGTTAATATTCAAAATAAATATTTTATTTAGAAAAATGTAAAAACTATAAATTTGATAAATTTCTTCCTCTTACATAAATTTCACAAAGAAAGAAAATATATAAAATGAAATTAATTCTACAAGTGCATAAGTGATTAATATAAGAAATATTACCAAAAAAAATTATTACAGTAATAGAAATGGACTTATGTTAAAATTTAAGAACTTATTTGAAGAAACAACTAACTTTAAAAAAAAAAAGTAGTAGCAAGTATAGTTGAGTAGGAGCAATAGACGATACCTTAATTCAACGAACTACTTAAGTTTTCACTGTAAATGTTTCATACAATCTAGAAAATTATTCGAGCTTAGCAACTGTCAATCATATACAACGCTCGCTGACTATGGTTCCTATGTTAGCTGAAAAAAAACAGAAATAGGTCAAAAAGAAAATTCTTGACCTACAATATTATTATTGAAAAAAAAGTTTCACAATACGAAAAAGTTAAAAGGCATTGAAGCTCATTGTTGGAATATGATTGATGCAATTAAACATTGTTAATTATGATTGATTATTAGCGAATGATTGAACGGTCTCACAAACATTATTATTATTTTCAAAAAATACTAATGTGGCAATTTAATCATGGAGTGAAAAATTACTAATGGAGTGATTTTTACAAAATATAATGTGTAATGTGTTAATACTAGTTTTTAAAAGCACTAATTTTTATTTTCATAAAACACAAATGTAACGAAGTTCATTTTTGAAATATGATTGATACAATTAAACATTTTAATAATGATTGACATATTAGAAAATGATTGAAGTTTTCACAAACATTAATATTTTCATTATTTTTAAAAACCACTAATGTGGTAATTTAATAATAGGGTAATTTAAAAAAAATACTCATATGTAATGTTGCTATAATATTTTTATAAATACTAATTTTATGATTTTTATAAAATACTAATGTAATGAAGTGCATTGTTGGTATATGATTGATATAATTAAACATTGTTAAACATCCTACGCACTGCAAGAGCACCCCCTGTGGCGTTCAGGAGAAATGGTCAGTAGGCATCGAGACTCTCATCCGAGAGGAAGTATAGTGCAACAGGTGCTGTCGCTGAGAAACGTTTAGTACAACGCAATCACGCGCTTCTGTTGAGAAACGTTTAGTACAATGCAATCACGCGCTTCTGTTGAGAAACGTTTAGTTTGTAATTTCTCATCCAGATAGGAAATATATTGAAAACAACTCTGCATATAAGTTGGCCTACAAACTCTCATCAGGAGAGGAAGTATATTTCGCGCATCCATCGTATATCTGAGTATCTTTATTTTCGACATAGAAGTGGAACACTTCCATGAATCTAGAATTATATGTATTTAAATGTGTTAAATATCGTATATCTCTAATTGTATGCGTGGCATGTCTGTGCGTGTGTAAATAAAGCTGTGAGTTTTTCAACTTATGTCTCAAGTCTCAATCCAACCGCACCCAGTTACAATCCAGCTGCACAACACTACATTATATTATTATTTTGCAATGTATATAATATATTATTTTGTAAATATTTTTAAAGTGGGTGATGAGGCATCATCAGCAAACATGAAGGGGCATCACAGACATCATCATCACAAGAAGCACGACTGAATTTCCAAATTAAACGGCTATAACATGCATGAATAAACAATGTAGTTTATATAAAGCATTCTCGATTCTTAGAGGAATGACCCTTTAAGTAAATTTTAAATAAACAACTGTTTAAAATAAATAAAGAGCAACATTCTTCATGCAACGTTTGAATAAATACTTGGATCACGCAGAAGAACTGTCCTCTGACACAAAACTCACAATGTAGACGGATGACCTAGCTACCAATGAAATGAAACCACAGGGAAATGAGATTAACAGACTCATCAGCAATTTATCTCAAATTGCTGATGAGTCTGTGGCATAATTCATATTGTGAAAATTCAATAAAAATACAATTTGATAGCAATCAATATTGTGAAATTCAATAAAAGGATGTATGCATACAATTGTAAGGCTCATACATTTCGACGAAGGTTGAATTGCATTATATTTCATTGTTGAAATCCGTAAGTAATGCTAGGTTTCCATCAAACATAATCTTAGTAAATTAAAGCGTGAACTATTAAGAATAGTGAGTAAAAAAATTACGCAAGTTTTGCTTTATATTTTTAAAGTTAAGTGATTATACTAATGGTGTGGAATTAAAATATACTTGGAAAAAAGGATTTTTTGGATAGCAAATGATCGAACTTCCTTCATAATTAAATAAACTTAAATGCCTCAAATATTAATATGCAATATTTGATTTATATTTCTCTTATCAAATATAATGCTGATTTTACATTAAGAAAACTAATAAAGCCTTTTGAATCAATTATATATTATGTTATTGTGTCAAATCCTCAGTGTCCTGCAGTGTGGAATGGACATCCCATGAGTAATTTACTCATGGAAGGAGGGAAAGGGGCAACTTTTGATGTGATGGAGCACCCGTATGTCGAAGTCTGACTTGACTCAGTGTCGCTGAAGAAGTAGTGCAATGTCTTCCGGGAATACTTTTAGGGGGAACTACCTCGCATTTGCATATCGTGTGGGAGAAAACCTTGGAATACTTCCACCAGGTAGTTGAGAGGCAAGATGCTGAACGTTATTGAGTCTTCTAGTTTCTTGAAACAGTATCCACAACACAGCAGCCAGCAGATTGAACCTCAGCCTTAATGCTCACCAGCGGCGCACGTTGCCACTAATATAATAATATAAATAATTATTAATAATTTAATTAATATTTATTTATAAAATAATGTTATTAAAGTAAAAAAAGGGATTTCTTTTAATATGTTGTTGTTTATTATCTCATTTGATCGACAGTAGTATATACACCAAGTCCATGAACCCGAGTGTTCAAATGAAAGGAGGGAAGAGGGGTGCAGCTTCTGTTGTGATGGACCCCCCATAGGTAGAAGTCCGACTTGGCTCAGCGTCGATGAAGAAGGAGGGAAGTGCCTGCACACTTTTAGGGGGAACTATCCCGCATTTGCGTATCTTTAGGAGGAAATCCGGGAAACTCCCAACGGGTAGTCCGATTCACGAGGCAAGATGCTGAACATCACAAACGCCATCGAATCTCCTCGTTTTTTGAAACAGTGTCTACAACAAAGCCGCCAGCGGTTCGGACCTCAGCCTTAATGGTCACCAGCGTTGCACGTTGCAACTGAGCCACGAGTCAGGCATTACGTATTATGTAATCCATATGGAAAATTTTAAAAGCAAATCGTTCTATTTTTAATATTTTATAATCAAAGTTAATGGTGTAACATGAAATAGAACATTTTTTATTCAATATTTAAAACATGAAACACAGACTTAATTGCTCTGACAATAATTCCCGTATCAGCTAACATTCTTTTAATCATAACATTCATTAACACATCATCAATATTTCCAATAAAGGATTTTATCACATAATCTAATTTTAATTTATTTAAGGACCGGCTCGTCATTTGCGTAAGATATTACAAGATAACCGAAACCCATCGTTCTGGAAGATAAAATACGTGCTACACAAGTAAACGAGAGTTTCTGATCTCCAGAAACTAATACTGAGATTAAAGCAATTAATAACCACGACTGAGAACCTATCAGTCACTGCTGCATTTGGAAAGATGCGAGTCTCTTAAGAGACAGAAGGAGATTATTATCAGACTGCGGTGAGTTGATAAAATAAAACAGCAAAGATTCCAGCATAACCTAGGTTAGTGTTTTAATTACCTTACTGCACACATTCTGGCATTCACATTCAGGAAGTGGATGGAAGAGAATCAGAGAAATTAGCTGGAGGCTCATGGAAGGTCAGGAAGATAATCTTTCGGACGGCCCTGCCCTACAATCATTGGTCATCAAGTGGAAGACCTTTCATTACGACTGGCCCGCGGGCTACATGCTCCGGGCAATTGTTTTCAAGTTCTTCAGCCAGTTACAACTTGTTGCTCTCCAAGAGAGAGACGTTTTCATAAAATTGACTTTGACGGTGAAGATAAGGACTCATTACACGCATGTAGTAACTGGTGGTAAATGCGAACAGATTCGTTCGCCGGATAGCTCAAGAGCATGCCCAAACAACTTGATGGAGAAAATCTGATTACATTACATTCGTTTCTGATGCTAATTATGGATAATGAATAAATTGCGCTGAAACATCGGTTCAAAAGGTTCGATTGTATGTTAAGGATCAAGATTTAATGTGCAGTATATGATTTTGTTTTATCTCTCTTTTTAATTTGGATTTCTCCTAGTTTGGGTGGGTTGTTTTTTAACTTGAAATTAATTTTTGGTGTAAATCAGGAAGGGGGGGGGGAAGCAAAAATTTTTAGTTACTTTTAAGAATTTGAATTGTGAATGCAGATAGCAAAAAATTAGCATATTAACAATATTTAAAATATATACTTTAACATATTTTATACTTTAAAAATATTTTTATAGAAACATACATTTTGTTTCATATTTGAGAAGGAAAAAGCATTGCATTTGCTGTGCGATTTAATGAGCATTTAATGCATCCAATTATTTATTTTGTTCCATATTTGAGAAGGGAAAAGCATTGCATTTGCCGTGCGATTTAATGTGCATTTAAAGCATTAGATTGTACATTTTGTTCCCTATTTGAGAGCGAAAAAGCATTGCATTTGCTGTGCGATTTAACGTGCATTTAAAGCATCAAATTGTACATTTTGTTTCCATATTTGAGAAGGAAAAACATTGCATTTGCCGTGCGATTTAACGTGCATTTAAAGCATTAAATTGTACATTTTGTTCCATATTTGAGAAGGAAAAAGTATTGCATTTGCTGTGCGATGTACATTTAATGCATTCAATTATACGTTTGTTCCATATTTGAGAAGAAAAAAGCATTGCATTTGCTGTGTAATTTAATGTGCATTTAAATGGATGTAGTTTCTTGTATATTTTAGGAGATACAAGAATTAACTATGCTTCCACGGAAAAAAAAGTACATGGTCAAATGAAACAATATCAAATATCAAAACAATATCCAATCAATCATTTGGGGTTTAATTATTACTAATGCAATAAAATGAAAACATAATATTGTCAACAATTATAAAAAATGGGAATTAAAATTATAAGCAAAGGAAAATTAAGAAGAAATTCATTTAATTTTTTAAAATCTTTATCTAAATGTTTTTAAACTAAACATAATAACAAATATAAACAGGATGAAAAAGTATATCTCAAATTTTATACAGATAGGAAAAACCTTAATAAAAAATTACTTAAAAATAGTATCAAAGAATTTATAATACCTTTTGCATAAAAATTCAAAAGTTTCTATTCAGTAGGCATCATAAAATTTAAACTAGGTATTATAATTATACAAAAATGTTATGCTTCTAAGAAATTAAAAACTTGCAGGTTATACTTTCATGCATTTTTAGATACGAATTTCAAATTACCTTCCATTCTTATAAATAAATTCATTAATGATCAATAACTATGATTATTATTTATAAAAATAGACAACTGCTGGCATTTTACAACAAGTTCATACAATACAGAAACAATGCACAAGACATTGAAAAAAAAAATCTATGAGAAAAGTCACCTTACCTCCAGTAATATTTTCACTTAAAATTATTTGAAAGTTATAAATAAAACTTATACTTTCACTTACCATTTCCAATATCTTCAATAAAAATTAATGAAATTGACCTTTTCTTTAAAAAAATTAAAAATTACCTGATATTTCACGACAAAAATAAAGGGAATCCTATGTATACAATCAGAATATGATTTGACTTCTAAATACAATAAATTCCATAATAATAAATGTAGTGGGCAAATTGGAAATTGCACATACAAAAAAAAGGATATACAATAGATACATACCACTTATTACATACTTTCCTTCAGAGATCTGGATATTCAGTAAACAGCAAATCTGGTCAAATCAGTAAAATCAACAAGTTTTCACCTAGAAAAAAAAAGGTCCAGAAATGAGAAATATATAAATACTTAGATTCTAATTCTAAGTTATTATCAACATTGATTTAATTAAACTAAATAAACCATTTTAATTTATCTGAATAGTTCATTGGTTTTCCCTTCAATTTTCATTAAATTCTATTCAACACAACAAAAATAAAATTAAAATAATGAACAGAAACAAAATTCACAAAATATTAGAAAAGCTCATATTACACAATTTTCATTACACTCCTGTAAAATTGGAGAAAATCTTCATCCGTTAATGTATTGTTGAACACAAAACTTAATACGAGATATATTTAAATGAAACCAAACATTAATAATTATTATAATTTATAAAAGTTTCTCTTTATAATATTTTCTTTCATAATGGATCAATATCTTCAGAAATTATGCCAAACATATCTAAACATGTTGACCATAATATGGAAAAATTCAAAATATTTACATTTTTATAAAATTACGCCAAATTCTACGCCAATATACGAAAATTCCTACAAACAGCTTTGAAAAATTATTCGATAAATTTTAAAGATTTCACCAGAGGTTTTTATTAAATAATTTAGTTTTTATTAATGCATTTTTAATGCATTAATGCATTTTATTTTATTATTAAAATTTTGAAATAATCATTTTGTATTTATTTTCTTATGTGTGTATATTTTCATAGCACTTGAAGATTTATATAGAATAAATTATTATATAAATTGAATTAAATACGATTTGAATTAGTATGTATTACTAACGGGGCTTGAAGGCAAGTCACTAAGATCTCTGGCGCTCAATACCACAGGTTTTCGGTTTCTAGTCCTGGCGGTGTCATGGGTGTTTGTAGTGGTTCGGAATCCACTTTAAACCATAAGTCCCAGTCTAATATATGACTGTATAGCAATGACAAGTAGTAAATAGTGTAGGGATGACAAGCCTAGCCCGTAAAAAGCAAATATCTCCTGTTTCGGAATCTGCCAGTAGGCAGACGGCCATGGTCCAATATTGACTGCTATGTCAGGGAATTGGTTAGTTAGTTTAGTTAGAAGTTGTTATTAAGGAGTTGGTTAGTTGGAGTTAGTTGATTTATATCTTACTAATATGGAATGGCTCTTAATAATACAAGGGAAAAAAAAAAAAAAACCTGTAGCCATTATTGACCTCAACCGTGCACAGCAATGATATCTATTTATTTTTGAAAAAATCTGCGTTAAAAAGTTCTTTAAATAAATAGATAAATATAAAGAGAGATAAATATGTTTAGAGATGTGCAAATAAATATTTTTTAAAACTTTTATCCATGCAAAAAATGGAATAAAACAGCTTTACATTCAACACAATAACAAAAGAAGAAACATATAAAAATATTATTAAAAAAAGAACGTGATTGCTATAACAAAGAATTCAAGACAAAGAAGCAACAAACAAACAAAAACAATGACAGAACCATTCAAAGCTGTCAGAATGCTGTTTGGCAATGAAAATGTCAGCACTCATTTATAAGTTTCCTACCCTCCAAATCATTTGAACGCATTTTTTTATTCACGAAAAGCTAAATCTACTACCGATAGTTACCTCGTTAAAAAGCTATAGTAATCTATTTAAAATGAAAGAGAAGACAATATCAGTTTTTAATACTGTAGTTCTTACTGAAGGGATTAACATCCATTAACTCCCTTCGGATAATTATATGGTTTCTTGAGTCATTAAATTTACAGAGAGAAAAATCATATTTCACGGTCAATCGCTAGCCTTTGACTGTAAACGAGTTATGTAAATCAAGCAACTAGTAGGAAATAACCACTTGTGTGTTCGCGAATCTATCATTATGTACTGCCATTTTACACGAGCTCTGGTATCTAAACTTGTCTCCAAGCCAGAACTGAGCTTAAAGAAGGTACATTTAAAAATGTTCAATAGCAAAAGTGATGTTTAATGATGATTGATTTGATTCGTTCAGACCAGACAAATGCACTTTTTAATATGGGTTACTTAGGGTCAGTGATAGTTCTAAGGGAGACCTCAAGTTAAAATTATTGAACATTGCCCCTCAAATTAAAATTATTGAATATTTATCGTAACGTCATCATTAAACATTCATTTTTTAATATGTAAAGAATTCTGAAAAATAATAATTGTGAAAAATATTACATTTGAATATATATTTGATCTCTAAATCAAGTTGAATTATTGAACATTACTCCTCAAATTAAAATTATTGAATATTTATCGTACCGTCATTATTAAACATTCCTTTTTTAATACGTAAAGAATTCTAAGTATGCCACCAAAAATGCATTTCAATTAAGCTATTAGGATTAATTAGGAATACTGATAAACATTTCAGCAAATTACAAGTAATTAAAAATATTAATCAACCAACTACAATGACAGAACAAATTAATTGGCAAAAATTAGTAATTTGATAATGATTTATACATTTCTAATTTTATTTCTTTTTATAATGTGAGTGGATTATAAAATGAAATAAATGAATTAAAAGAATATCTGAAAATTTATTTAAGGATACGTTCAATCTAATAATGAAAAATGGCACAAGTTCTCATGGTGGATCAAGGTCTTCTGTCAGAGTTCGAAACCTGAGATGTTGTCTTATGTTGAAGATGTTGCCTTATTAAGGATTAGTCTTATTAGATCGGGACTTCCGGTTTAAAGTGGATTCCGAACCACAACAAACATCCATGACACCGCCGAACTCGAACGCGAAGCCTGAGATACCGAGCGCCAGAGAGCTAGTCACTCGGTCACCAGGCACCAAAATAAGCGATTATTAAATCAATATTTAATGCATTTATGGAGGTGGGTTTTTTTTTTTTAATTTATTTTTTAGAAGTGAAACGTTAGATAATATTAAAAAACTAAGAACAATGAAGCAATGATACATTAAAAGTAGTATACAATCACAAAAATGGTACTGTGCGTAGCTAGCTAGCGTGGAGGAAAAGGTTAAAAATTCGAATCCACGGTCAGCGTGTGTTACAGTCAGTGTTTTCAGAAACGAGGAGACTGGATGTCGATTGTGACAAAGTGTGTACGAGTCTCGCATCGACAATTATAATACCTTGTGTAGGTGTTGAGAGTTTTCTCTCAAACACCAAGCAAATATGAGGCAGTACCTTAAAAGCTTTCCCGAAGGCAATGCCTTCTCTTCATTACCCGTCGGTGGACTGTTTGTGGTATACATAAACATAAATAGAACACGAAACCCACCGATATTCAACAATAAATATAAATGGTTGCATGACTTATCCTTTCATAAGAGCGTAACGTACTAATAAAAATCAATGAATGGAATAGCCTAAAGGAGAACTTTCTTGCCAGAACATCAGTATCGTAAATCAATAAAGAAAAGCCATCTTACTCGGGCAATTTTCCAAGTAATTAGCCTATTTGATCTGTTTCCCTTTCATCTTCTGACGTTTCGGAAACAGACAAGATTTGAGTGTTATATTATTTCCGAAAGATCATCGAAAACCCTACTCTTGTGTCAATCGTTGCACTTTCGATCTTGGCATGCAATTCATAAAAGAGATTTCCAAATCTTGCGCAAGAAATGGGAACCAATTCACTGTCTTGCTATTGATAAATGAAGGAAGAAAGGATTTATTAACTCTGGAAATAGAAAAATAACGTTCAACGACCTCCTTTGATTATCAAGGGATCTAAAAAAAAGAAGAAAAAAACCCCAAGTTATATTAGAAGACGACCACCCTTAATGGCAAAGTAAGTACTCATACATAAAATAAGCCTAATTAGCGAAAAGAACATAATTATTTGAGGATTTTTTTTTATGGCAATTCACTAATTTCCTTATTTTAGCTTCATTGTATACAGAGAAGTTTAATAATTGAAACATTGCATTTCAACAATGAGATTCTTCAATTGTCATTAACCTAACAAAGCGATGGAATGATCTTAATTTGTTTCTATTTTTGCATTTTTCCCATTGCGATCTTATTCAAATCTCCACGCTTGTCATTTCACATCAGGGATTCAATTACAGAGACGTAAATAAGAAACAATTGCAAGTAATTGATTCATAAGATAAAGAAACTAAGTTTTTGCATTTGCACATATATCTGAGTACGTGAAGAAAAATATTATTAGTTATATTAAAAGTTCGCAAGAAAAATTTTATAAATGAAATAAGTTTCATGGTGCTTTAAAAAAAAATGAACCACAATTTAATTTTAAGTAAATCACGGTTCATTTTTTAAATACAATTTGAATAAATTATATATAATAACCTATGCTCTATTTAGCCTATTATTTAAAATTTTTAAAAATAAAATTAGCAAGATGCTAACAAATTATTAAGGGAGAAAGTTAAATAAGATAAAGTAAGTAAGTAAGATATTTGAAATGTGACATTTGAGACTTATTGTGGAATGATACCAAATGAAATGACAAGAATTAAACAAAACGACCATATTAAACGACAAACCACAACGACACTATTAAATTCAAAATCTAAAGAATCTAAGTGCCATGATTGTTGGCATCCTTAAAATTACAAGATTCTACCACTTCAATATTAATGTGGGTAATATGATATTCGGCTTGTTTTTTAATCAAAATTTATTATTTGGTGCTAAATTTTTTTTTTCCCCATGGTATTTTAGATTAGAAGCAATTTTCTCAAAACAATAAGAATGATTATAAGCTAGTTTATACGAGACTTATTTGAAATACATATCATTATTTATTAATTTTAGTTCCTACGTGCATTCACTGTAAAACAAACAAAAAGAAAGTGCTAGATCCCTTAAAAGGCTTACTTACAAATTAGGCTGTCTTAAATATCACGTTAATTACTTGAAAAAAAATGGAGTTTTGAAATCATAATAATAAAATACATTTGTTTAAAAATTAATTAAAATTGAACGCATGAACAACAGCAGGGAAGAAGTATAAAACAAATTTAGATGTAAGAGTAAGTCATGAAATATAAAAACAAAATAAAAGATTTATAACTTTCAGTTTAAGAGCATTTATGGAGATTTGCAAAAGATTCAAGATATAAAACTGAACAGACAACATACCATATGCACATGCAAAACCAGTATTCTCCAGTATATAACAGGCTTGGGCATAAATGATTCATTATCAGAAAATGTACCTCAGAGGGACACACCAGATTTCGAGAACTTATCAGTCACTGAATTTGCATTCCGAAGACGAACCGGTTAGATCAAGTGACAGTTGGTGGACAGACAGGATTTAACAAGTATACTGAGAAGAACTTTCTGTACTAAATAATACAATGCCAAGAAGGAACAGATTGGATTAAGTAATTCTTCACTTTTTACTAAGTGCTAAATTTTATCTTAGTTCGTATTCTCGCCACGATGTCGCCTACTGCCAATTCGCAAAGCAAATAGCTTTTATTACACTTTTCTGAAGAGATTGCTTGGCGCCATTTCGATGGTGCGGAAGACAGGGGGGAGTGACTGTTTGAGGGATAAAGAACAAGGAACGAGTTGGGCTTTAATGGGTTGGGGGTGTCAAAAACTTGTTTTACTGTCTTTTCGAGGGGGAGATGGGGGTATCTTCTAGTTTTTAACAAGAAAGAAAAGTCCCATGGAGTTCAAAGTGTCAAATAACATCTGAAAGTAGTCGGTGGCATCTGTCATATTTTTTTTTCATTTTCAAGAATTCTCCTAGTGGGAGTTAACTCAAAAATATATTATTTTGAGTTAACCTAAAAATATGTTATTTTGAGTTAACTTAAAAATATGCTATTTTCAGTTAACTCAAAATAGCATATTAATAGTATATTAACAGTAATAGCTGTTATTTGCTTGCAGAATTTAGAAATGAATGATATAAAAAGTTCCAAATGTCAAAATTTACCAAAATATTTTATATAACTTAAAAAAAAAAAAAAAAAAAAAAAAAAAAATCGAAATTGAGCATTCGTTAAAAAATAAATTATAATTCAAATGAAAGAAGAAGCTATATTGAAGCAAGTAAGAATACTTAAAAATTTTAGTATGATGACTGAATTATATGTACTAATCATAAAATTATCGCTACATGATCACATTTTAAATCGTTTAGAACAAATTATTATTAAGGCGAAATTCGGAAAAAAAAATATTATAACACAGAAAATATGAATACTTAGAAAGTTCAATTAAGAAATAAAGTATCGTAGTATGATGTATTTCTTTCACTTAGAACCAATTTTGAGCATAAAAGCGTTTACTGTTGTTCAGAGAAAAAGGACCTTGCAAGGTAATATTCGGGAATATTTTGAACAGAGTCTAAATAATTATAACTATAATTCATAAAAAAATATTTTATTATAAAATAATGGAATATCAATAAATTTTTCAATAAAGTTCGCTGAAAAATTACTTTAGATCCCAAGATATAATGAATAATTTTAAGAAACCAATTCTAATTTAAAAGAAGAAAAAGAAAAGCAAGTAAATGACAGCGAGTAAAAAGACAGACATCTACTCTTTCTGTATGTCAGAAAAACTCCATAACGCATACTCTGAAAGAAAAAAAAACACATTTTTTTTCTTTTTCGAATCCAGACAACAAAGGGCAAAGGCCATTGAAAACTATTCGGGCCACAGAAGGTAGAGTTTTCTATTTAATGCAGTTTCTTGTTTTTAGATAAGACAGACCCGTTTAACCTATTCTCCATTTTTCACAAAAGGGATAATCTTTTGGAGAGTACCTGAAATGGAGGGATTGTTCTGAAAAAAATATATGTCATTGCGGATGACATCAGGAAGTCGAACAGTCATAAAGCAAACAGACAATGCCAGTTTTGTCACAGGTAATTTGAATGCGTTTATCGAACACATATAAGAGGGAAACCTGCTAAAAGGAAGTACTTGTCTGAATAGGGTGCTGTTGCCTTTCACTCCCAACAAAAAATAAAAATAAAAATCATTTGGGAGAAGTAAAAGAGATCAAAGGGTGCGACGTTATTGAAGCAATCAAAACAAACAAGTTGAAAGAATTTTATTTACGGATATCATAACAAAGTTCAAGGAAGATTACAGTCATCGTATGCGATTAAAGAGTCTTTATAAACATTTTGAATTGAAGCAATTTAACGAAAACTATCATTTTCCGTAAATTATTTTAAACAATCGAAAAATAAATATATTTGCACACACAATGAGTAAAAACTACAGTGATGGACACATTTTTTTACATATTTTTTTCATCACAAACGTTTTACCTAATATATTTGAATGATGCAAATCATTTAAAGAACATTTACTTTATATAAATAAAAAATGAAATTTTAATAAATTTCCATTCAAATCTAAAATTTTATATGTATTTTGAAAATTTAACTGTGCTTGAATTACTTCAAGAAAGCAATTTATTTTATTCAAGTATAGTTAAATTTTCATGTATATAAAATTTTAGATTTTAATAGAAATCTATAAAAATTTCATTTTTTATTCATATAAAGCAAATGTTTACAATAAATTATTCAAAACAATAAAAAAAATAAATATAATTTGCACACACAATGAGTAAAAGATGTAGCAAGGACAATTTATTACAAGCATTTTTACCTAATATATTTTAATGATGCAGATCATTTAAAATCATTTACAGATTTCTTAAGATCATTGATGCAGATCATATGCTTTATATAAATAAAAAATGAAATTTTTATAGTTTTCTAGTAAAATCTAAAATTTTATATATATGAAAATTTAACTATACTTGAATTACTTCAGAAAAACAATTTATTTTAACTATCGTAGTTTTCTTAATTTTTGCAATGGAGACAAAAGTAAACAAATCAAATTAGATCATTATCGTATTTAAATTATTTTGATCATTATCAAATTTTAATGATCATTAGAAATCATAATTCCGCGAAACATCCCAACCTCACAAAGACTATTATTTAGATATTTCCATCTTAAAATTAATGCTCACAAAAAAATTAATAAAATCCAATGTTGCTAATAATATCACCTAGCCGCAAGGCTCTGTCACCATAACGAAAGCAAAAGCAAGTAGTGTGTTGAGAAATATGTGCAAAGATCAGGAAGCAAAGCAAGAATAGCGTAAAGAGGGATTGTGGGTTTCGGCTTGTAACGAAATGGGCACGATATCTTTTATTGCCCATTACCTGGGGATTTTTTCAGAGAGATTTATTCACTGAAAATCTCTTTCATTTCCTTCAATATATGTGTTCATTTTTTCAACAAATGATATATATGGTTGGGATCAATTTGATTCTAACAATCTACCCAACAATAAGTTCACAAAAACAAAATTCTACATTTTATCAAAAATTGTATGACCAGCCCTGGAGATACAGACAGTGTCTTATAAAGTTTATAAGAATTTTTCAGGAGGAAAAAAATCACATCTATGTGTCTGTTATGGGTTAATGCAGAGTTAATTTATAACATATATTTAAGAAATCTCTAAGGTTATATATATATATATATATATATATATAATAAATTACCTCGGCTCTGCTGGAGCTTCTTTAACAATTTTGTTTAACTGACGAGTAATCAAATTACAGAAAGTGCCATTTACAGTTTATAAGAATTTTTCATTTTCAGCGAAATAAAGAAATATCTCATATATGAGTCTGTTATGGGTTAATGCCAAAATAAATCCCAACATATATTTAAGAAATCTTTAAGGTTATATATATATATAAAATAAATTACCTCAGATTTACTTTTGCTTCTTTAACAATTTTGTTTGACTGACGAGTAATCAAATTGAGAAGGCGTTATTTACAGTTTATAAGAATTTTTCAGAATTTTCATAAAAAAAAAGAAATATCTCCTCGTGTATGTTATGGGTTAATGCAGATTTAAGTTATAACATATATTTAGAAACTTCTAAGGTTATATATACTAAGTATACATATAAAACAAATTACCTCGACTTTACTGTTGCTGCTTCTTTAACAATGGTGTTTGACTGACGAATAAACAAATTGCAGAAAATTTACTATAAAACTAATTGGAAAGTGGGAAGTTATATTGAGCTATTATCACTGCATACATACTACTTTGTATATTGTTCAGAATGCTACTAGAAAGTAATCTTTATCTACAATACATCTGTAGATAAAGAATTCCTAACAGATGGCGTAATACTCTAACAAGATAATGTGCTTAAAAGTAGATATTTAATAGTTTCTCTTTCTAAAACTAATGCAATCTTTCTTAAAGCAGTAAAAACCTTTTACGAAAGTAAATTTAAAAAAAAGTAGAATACGTATTAAATAAAACATGTTATGTTAATTAAAAACTATTATTGATTGTATGTTGTAAATAATTTTACAAATAAATCTGCATTGCCGAAATGTTGGCCCATTAATAAAATATAAAAGCGAAAAAAAAAAATAATAATAAATAAATAATAATAAAAAAAAAAAATTAAAGAAAGAGCAGGATAAGCTTGTTCTTAAAACACCTCTATTTTTTTAAATTAATTTCAGATGTATAGATCTCACACATTAAGTAGGCAGATTATGCATGTATCCACTACAGTAGTATGTATATGTTTGAATGTGTCTACTGTAACGTTTACTATAGTAGATGCGATGCAATTTACATAATTTATTTTAGCATATTATTTATATATATCCAATATGTTAAGCTAAAAGACATAAATTGAATCACAATTACCCTGTTTATATACAGCAATATATATATATATATATATATATATGATACATTCATTAATAAGTAGTTATTAAAGCTATTATCAATTTTTGTAATTCTGCATTTTTCAAAGAGCTTTAAATATGTTTTTTTTCTAAGCTCATTTAAATTTAGAAGTTTATAAACTACTCGTGCTGTTAAAAATATATATATTATTTTTAAAATTTACGATAAATAGCTTGGATTGCAAAAATCTTTGGACAATTTCATTCAAAAATCATTCGGGCATAACCTACTCTCAAATATATGTACATATTATTTACATTTAAATATGATTAATATGTGCTGTACATGTAATAGAGGGTCTGATGGCCGAGTGATTAGGGCTCGGTGCCACAAACCTCGGGTTCGAGTCCCGGAGGTGCCATGGACGGCCATAGTGGCTCGGAATCCACCCTAAGCCGTAGGTCGAGGTCCACTGTGGGCATAGAGCTGACAACAATGTAAAAAGAAAACATCTGTTTCGGAAACTGCCAGTAGGCAGACGGCCATGGACCAACATGGATTGCAGTGCCAGGGAGTTAGTATACGTAATAAGTAGATACACGTAACAATAAATAAATACAAATATCTAGATTACAAAACTGCAAATGAAGGCTTTATTCCATTTCATATATTAAATAAAAAAAATTTAAAATGCATGTATTTATTTTATATGCATTCATAACTTGTTTTATTTAGCTATTTTATTATTTTACTTTATGTGTATTCATTTTTTAAATATCTGCCATTAATTTTTTCCTTATTATTATTTTTTTTGTACATTGCTACAAAAAAATGATAAGTAACTTAGATTTGCATAAATTAAGTAACAGATTTTTATAAGTATAGTAAAAATCTATTATGTTAATTACGTCGATCTATTATATTAATCTATTATGTTAATCTACACGTTAGTTAAACGTAATTATCTACACGTTAATCTATTTTGTATATAATGTAACACGTAAGTTACACATAATAGATACCTAAGAGCATAAAAATCAATATAAATCGTGTTGTTATATTTTAAGCCTTTTGTTTTGTTTTTTTAGCGTTTTCAAAATTTAATATTTACAAGATATAATAATGGAAGCTAGTTTTAATGGAAGTTTAAATTATTATTAAAAAGCTTGTTTTTTTAGATAGCAATACCACAAATTCTGAATTAAAAATGCAGGCCTACTTTTATTTCTCCCAGCACCTCCGATTCAGAAAGGCCTTCATTTTATAATTCATCTCCTTTGTAGATTCCGCAGATAAGAAAATTAGAAAACTGGGAGAAAAGCCATCCAAACAAAGACGTAAGGTCGCCAAGGACGTTGGAGGCTCTTTAATTGCATGCTCTGGAATACCAGGCAAGAAAAACTAGCCTGCTGTAGTGTTCTTTCATATATTTGATGGACGTATGCAGAATTAGAGCAAAAACACGAAATGAAAATAAATTTACCTTTTTGTAAGCTATAATTTTCTTACGGAGCCACGTATTGAAGAAATGATGTCAAGGCAATTCAGTTTTATATTCTAATTTTTTAAACTTAAGTTTGGAATGTTTTTATTAATAAATTTCATCTTGTGGCGCGTCCTTTTTCGTTTCGTTTCAACACAATTAAAAATAAATAAATAAATAAATAGAAAAATCTAGATTACACAACTGCAAATGAAGGCTTTTATTCTATTTCATATATTAAATAAAAAATTTTTAAGTGGATGTATTTATTTTATACGTGCATTCATAATTTGTTTTATTAAGCTATTTTATTATTTTATTTTATGTATTCATTTTTTAAATATTTGCCATTAATTTTTTCCTTATTATTATTTTTTTTTGTATATTACTACAAAAAAAAAAAAAAAAAAAAAAAATAAGTAACTTAGATTTGCATAAATTAAGCAACATAGATTTTTATAAGTATAATAAAAATTAAAAAGTAAAAATTTAATTAATTAAGTATTTATTATAATTTAGTAATTTAATTTAATTAATTAAGTTAAGTAATTTAGTTAAAAGTAAAATTAGAATTAATTTTAGAACAAAAATATTCTAAAAGCACACAAATTATTTTTTGCCATTTAGTTTATCAAATAAATATATATATTATCTTTCATGCAAATATGACGAAACATTTTCATGATTATTATTATTATTATTATTTTTTTTTTTTACGTTACATTACTAAAAAAAAAAAAAATAATAAGTAACATAGATTTGTATAAATTAAGAAACATAGATTTTTATAAGTAAATTTCAGAAAAAATATTCTAAAAACATAACAGATTATGGTTTAGTTTATTAAATAAATGTAGATATTATCTTTTATGTAAACATGACGAAACATTTTCATTTTATTATTTTTTTTGTACATTACTACAAAAAAAAAAAAATAAGTAAAAAAAAAAAAAAAAAAAATAACATAGTTTTGCATGAGTTAAATAATACAGATTTTTATAAGTAAATTTTAGAAAAAAATATTTTAAAAGCATACAAATTAATTCTTGCTGTTTAGTTTATCGATTAAATAGAGATATTATTTTTTATGCAAACGTGACGAAACATTTTCATATTTTTTTTTTTTTTTTTTTACTAAAAAAAAAAATAAGAAACATAGGTCTGCATAAATTAAGTAACATAGATTTTTATAAATAAATCTTAGAAAAAAATATTCTAAAAACATATAAATCAATTCTTGTTCTTTAGTTTATCAAATAAATACAAATATTATCTTTTATGTAAATTTTCGATTAAAGCTACGTTCTTAAAAAAATATAAGAGATATGTTAATTATAAAATTTAACTGCAGAATGCATGCTGAGAACTAAGAATTGGGAAAATTTTAGAATATAAAAATAAATAAAAGGGGAAAGTATTCTTATAGTGAGAAAATATTTCAACATCCCTTACTATCTCACCGACTTACTGGAAAAGAATTTTATGCCATAAGCATTCCAAACACTAAGAAATTTACCCTAGGATAACTATCAGAGGAGAATATAAAAGGATTGAATTCCTATCAGACATATGCAAATGGAAACAACAACTTTTGTGCGAAGTGTGAGCTGAATAAACTTCGAGTGACATGCTTATCCAGCTGAAAAGAGCGCTGAACTCTTATATAGAGCACAGCTATTATCATAAGAATATAAACAATGGCGGACTAAAGCGAGGAAAACACTTTCTTTCAAAATACGATCACGCCAAACTGTCCTTAATATTATACAGGAGCTGAGGAGGAAATAAGGTAAGAATGTATAAAAAGTTGTAGCCATAATGCTTCATGAATATCTCTCTTACCTTTCTCCGACATGCAAAAACTCAAAACACTTCTTGTTAAAAAAAATGAGTCCAAATTTAAAGAATTTTGTAAACGTAAGTTTGTAAAAGCATATTATAACCAATCAAAGAATTGGAATACTCTGGTTTAGACGTACATAAAAATATGTTTGTTTCTCCAAGAAAAGAAAACTGCTTCAATGATGTAAGAATATGCATTCAATTTGTACGTTTAAATGCCACGAAATTACTGCTATGAAAAATATATATAATGCAATATATAATGATGAGGTTTTTTAGCTACTTCTTAAAAAACATTAGTAACCCACGTAGTTTAATATATTCAAGTAAATTTATGAAAAATTGATTAGATATTTCGACATTAATTAGCGCAATATTTCACAATAAACATTTATTGTAAAATTACTCATTATTCATTATAGAATTATCCTAACTCCCCGGTACTACAGTTCATGTTGGACCATGGCCTCCTTTACAATACGACACCAAAGTCGTCTGTCTCGAGCTTTGGTTTTCCAATTTGTGATCTTTAGGTTTTTCAAAACTTTTTTCACTTCATCAATCCATCTCTTTTTTTACCTTTCCTTTTTTCTTTGGTCCTGTCACTCCTTGAAAATATTTTTTGTGCCTCTGCAATCGTCCATTCTCTCGATGTGTCCTGCCATTGATTTCATTTGAATTTATATAATTTAGGGTATCTTTTCCTCCAAACAATATTATTATGAAATTATAACAATTAAAAATTATTTACATTAGCTTTAAATACAACAAAAAAATTTCTCGATTGATTCCATTTCATAGAAAAAGTGTTCTTATGAATAATACTTTTAAAAAAACTGGTGCATCAAATTCTAACGGTCATTCCTAAATCTGGCACTTTAACTATTTGCTAAATGACTAATAATGTTAATAGACTGAGTATGATATAATCCTCCTCAAACATTTTAGGATATTTAATTCATATTATTAATACATCTTCATTCTATTTTGTATTTACTTTTAAGAAACGAGTACATTAATTAACAATACAACATACAATTTAAATAAGTTATATGCTATATTGCAGATAAAGGACGAAATCAAAGGGCATGGACATTACCAGCTACACAAATTTTACATACTGACAATCTTATGAAAGCCGCAACTGATTGCAAGAATCAACATGACATTCCCAGTTTGGGTACTCCAATCTTTATTTCAAGACTGATTCTATTTCATAGAAAAAAGTGTTCTTCTTATTAAAAATAATTTAAAGAACCTGGAGTATCAGATTTTAACGGTCCCTTCTAAATTTAACACTTTAACTATTTGCTAAATGACTAATAATGTTAACAGACTGAGACAGATATAATCCTCTTCATCAAATATTTTAGGATATTGAACTTCACCTCCATTTCATTTTGTATCTATTTTTAAAAAATGAGTGCACTAATTAGAAATACAGCAGAGAATTTGAACCAATTATATGCTATATTGCAGATAACGGACGAAATCAAAGGCCATGAACATTACCAGCTACACAAATTTTACATACTGACAATCTTATGAAAGCATCAACTGATTGCAAGAATCAACATAACTTTCCCAGTTTGGATACTGCAACCGTTATTTCCCGTCATAAAGCATTACTGTATTTTCAAAGATGAATGGCCACAAAGTAAACATGGGAGGAATAAGTTCAATATCCGGACTGACATAGACATGAATTATGTGGTGCGGAAGGATTGTTTTGACATTCTGGACCTCTTGAATCCTACCGCATGCAACGAAATTCTTTGGAACTTTTGTGTGAACTTGCCGGAATAAAACTAGTGCGGTTTTTTCGGATATGGGAAAAGACTGAGTAAATGTGGAAAAAATTCTAAGCTTAAATCTTTGATGATCAATCAAGCATAGCGAATTTTGAGAAATAACCTACTTCTTCAGTTTTTTCAAGACGTTTTTAAAGGGCGTGACATTCTCAAAGTTTTCTTAATCGTTCAGGGAATAAATATTACCCTGAAAATGCTTTTTTTTTCGACAAATAGTCGCTATTATTTTTATTATTATATATAATATATAATATTATTTTTATATAAATTGTTATTGATTAAATCTAAAAATAGCTAAATTCTATGAATGTCTATGTATACGGAAGGGGAAAAAGGGATACGATTTTTTTAAAGTCCTTTTTGCTTTTAAACACTGAGTACTAAGCTTCTTTTAATTGGAAAGAGATTATGTCAGTTCTCTTAATCCACTCAATCCTTCACTGATGGTTGTAATCCTTTTATAACTTATGTATTCTTATAAAGATTTAATTAGCCATATATAATAATATATTAAATAACAATTATTTCTACCAAAGAAATGAAACGTGTGACAACAAAGTCTAGAAGCTTTACAATGTTAGAGGCAACTGAAATACAAAGCAAAATAATGAATCCAATAGAATATAAATGCTTAACTCGTATAATAAATTCCATTTATTATTATTTAGTATTCCATTTGTTTAAATTAATTCCATTATTTATTCTTATTCACTTTGCTATGAGTTAAGTTATAATGATTGAAATAGAAATGTGCTGAAAAATAACAAATCATATAATTATAAAAAAAGCAAACATAATATTTCCATGTTTAATAAATTTACATAGTCTAATATGACTTAATAATATTATGCAGCAATGAGTCACCCATTATTAGAATACTGATTTAATTGAAGAATTAATCCAATATCGTAACTTTTAGAAAAATCAAATCGGAAATCTGAGTGAATAATAAGCAAATTATGAATTGAACACAGCTGTTCACACACACACAGTTGATACTGTTCTTGCTTATGCAATACATTCAATATTATAATACTCATCGGGCGTACGAATTGTTCGAATAACAGCTGTTGGCACGGTTTATAGACAGCTGGCTTACATAATGAGTTTTCGATAATTCAACTGCTGTGTCCCATTATAAAAAAAAAAATCAGGCACGATTCAACGGCCACAATGCTGGAACTTTTCCCCTCACAAACATTTTGATTCCTTTTTACATTTGAAAACTTTTTACTTAAATTATTAAAGATAAATTATACAAGGTCCCAACACGGTTGAAGGGGGAAAAATTTAAATAATTTATGGATAGCATTTTCAAATTTAAACCACCTTTAAAATCGATCGGTGAACAAATTTCCATTCGTGAAATTGCAGTATTGCATAATTCATGCAATGTCTCAGTCATTGTATTCCAAATTAGATATGGTTTAAAAATAAGCAAGAAGAATACAATAAACTAAACTTGCTACTATTTTTTTTTTGTTTTTGTTTTTTATGACAGAAGAGTAATGACGAAATAGGAATCTTGCCGACGAAATAGGAATCTTAAAGCTGGAGAAAATTATGCACATACATATCACAAAACTTGCCGAAATGCAAGAGCGAAAAGTTGCTAACTTATAACAATTAGTAACATAATGATGCAAGAAAGATGTTTCATCAACTTACAAAGAGTACTTTCTTCTCTTAATGACATCGGACTCCACAGCTATAAGGAACAAGTTCACCCTCTCGTAGTATCTTCTCCCACTAAAAGACTTCCATTCTTAACCTTCCGAAACGTGGTGAGAAGGAAAAAAATATAAAAAAACTTTAAGAAGAACGTTCATGTTTTTCTTACCATTTTCCCCTCCCTCTGACCTAACCCTACGATCTTGCCTATTGGGTCGCGAAATTTATAGATGGGTGGATTGGGAATTGTGGCACGTGCAACTCTCACGAAAGGTGAGCAAAATACATCGTTTATATTTGGGGAAGAGGGGCTCAGAGAAAATACGTACCTAGATCCCTCTCACATCATCACGGTGAACTTCCACCTAACTCATCATATCCCCCAGTCCCTTGCAGCTTAACGCCAGTTTCAATTTATTAGGGGGCCCACAAAAGGTGCCCCAGAAATCACAAATTTAATTGCCATCTGAAAACACGCCCACTTTTCTTGGATTGAAAACTGTAAATTGAAACTATTTTGTCAAGGTTTGTAAATTAACTCATGCTCAATTTAAGGCATTTTGTAACTTTATTACTTAATTAGAACTACATACTGAAGTTCCAATCAAGAATTAATGACTTTAACTAAAGAAGACAAACTCCAGTTTCCGAACTATTTCATCATAAGAAGCATAATAGTAAATTAGTGACTTGGGGTTCTCATAATTTCATTCTCTGTCGAATTTATCAGAATAATAGTTAAGCCAGTAATATGGTTTTATTTTCCCCATTTACAGGATAACCAAATGATTTTCAAAATTTTCTGGAGTAAATAACTTAAGTGCAAATCATATTATAAATACAATTTTGATGTAACAAACTAGTACAAAATATGTATTTGATGTAACAAACTAAAGAAATGACACAAACCTTTTGTCATTCCTTACATTATTGAAATTTATTTAATAAATTAATTTTCCAACATTGGTAGAGCATACTTATAAAATATTATTTAAGTTATTAATGCATTTTGTATCTAACATCAATGAAAGGTTAATATTAAAATAACCTCAATTTCAACGATTATCAATGGTAAAGACTATCAGAAATATTGTCATGAAAATAACGGCCATCAATACCAAAATTTTCCTTCACGTTGAATTTATTTATACCTAAAAAAAGTTCGTTTATAAAATTATATTTATACCTAAAATTTGTTGACATTTTGGTAATAAATAACATTAAAAATGTCTCCAAAACATGAATTTCATAATTAATAATTACTTTTTGAAAAACTAATTTTTAAAAACATATGAAAAAAAAGTTTATTGAAACATTTTAATTATCTATTTAATTAATTTTTAATAGCACAAAACTTACTTTGAATGTTAATGCAATGTTCATAATTATAATGCATATATGTGAAGAGGAAGTCAAATGATACAAAAATATAAAACTAAGCAGCATTAGACCTCGAAATGAATTTCAAAGACTTAAGTGCTAAGAAAAAGAAATAAAACATGTTTCGGAAGTAAAAAAAGATGATGAAATTTCAAGATCGCAAAAATCATTAAAATTTCAAAGCAATTTTAAACTCCAGTGAAGATATTACGTGACATAAATTTTTCTTACCTATTATTTTTGCCATCCATTACATAAAACCACATTTTTTAAATTCTTTTAATACCGAAGTGAATACTATTAAGAAGATAAGACTTTTTTATAATACAGAATAATCCCGATCAGGACAGTAAAAAAAAATATAAAAAAAATTCTTATGACCTCATCTGAAAAATAAAATAGAACTAAATCGAGGTTCCGAATAATGCGATGCGCACCCAGGTCGGCTAGAAACATGAGTCGAGACCATCTCAATTTCAAAATACGTATTTGATTCCCAATTGGAAAGTCAAATAACAGGCACCTGGTTATCAACTTATTCAAGGCCATATCTTTTTCAGAAACAATGGCAATCGAACGAACTTTGGCAAGATCTTAAATCATATAAACAAGAGTTTGCGTTCCAGACATGCTGATCTAATTTTAGGCATTCGTAAATTACGGTAAATCTAGAAAGGGATGAATAACTAATGAGATTCAACAAAATGCCTACCAAATTAATGAATAGTGAATAGAAATCTGATTATAAATTCACAAAACTAGGATCATCAATGGATTATATTTGTTACGATATTCAAAGAATTTGTTAATAGAATTTTTAAAAATCTTTTGTAGTAGTTTTTATAACGGAATTCAACTGATGAGAGATACACGATAAAACAAAAATCAAACACTTAATGTGCTTTAATAGTAAATCTATGAGAACATCAGAAATAATCATTTCGGTGTTTCAGATGCAACTAACTTTCTGGAATTCTTCATAAAAATGTGTTTCATGTGTTCATATGTGTGTTTTATGTAAGACGGAGAAAATGAATAAGGCCCATCTATTTGTTTGCTCGAGACTGGACTCTTAACTTACAACAGAATGGTGATTTGTGTACTCTTTACTGGATGGCCAGAGAAAGCATGTCCTGATCACACGGACATTTATTATGGTGCTTGTAGCTTTTTAAATTTTTATCCTTAGAACATTTAACTTATTTATAACTGTTTTTAAGGCCTTTTGGTCGTTTTTGTTAAGAATGTATGGTTTTTTCCCTTTGTAATTTGGATTTGTTTACATATTCTTTTTGCTTCTACTGTAAGTAGCTAAATTTGTATGGATTGAGTTCTAATAAAGTCATAGATAACAAAAACAACAACATTTGCATAAAAAGAAAGATATGGATAAATAAAATAAGCAAAATATCTGCGTAGCCAGTCCAACAATAATGAAACTAATGTTGCAGATTAATGCAGATGATTGTAGTGCAGATTAATTAACTCTTTTTAAATGGTCTATAAAGTGATGACAACATTTTTCCTTTGAAAAAACCACGAATTCAATTCACAATGACGCCTTAACTCATAAAGACAATAAATAATGTAAAATATTTCCAAGTTCAGTAAAATAAGGGAAAATTTCAGTAAGAGATTTTGGTATTTTTGAATAATGAAAATGCAAAATACTCTTTCAATTTATTATCTAACTTTTTAGGGAATAATAATAATAATCGAATGCAAATATATTGCATAAAGAAATAAAATAAAAATCAATTTCGATTCAGCTAGCCTAGTTATAACTAATGCTATTAAAATGGTTCGTGCAATTCAAATTGGACTGAATACAGAAAACTATAAATATATGACAAATCATTCTTTTTAACAGGAAAGAGTTGTTGCTTAAGTTCTGTTGCAAGGAAAATATGTGGAAATTTAATTTTATATGTATAACGGCAAAGAAATCAGACTAGATGTCCTTGATAACACATGATGTCCTTGTCAGAATAACGGTACTTAAAATGCTAAGACAACAAACGCAATTTTTAGTTAAAATTATTCCGACGTACAATGAAAATTGCGACCATTTTTTTTAACTACAATTGCATTGCTATTTTTCTGCGAGAATAATTTATTTAATTAAGCCTTGAGTTCCTTTAAAAACAATTGGTCTGCACAGAAATGCTTCACAGTAATGGGACACTAGATGACCGCTATAGTTACTCAAGTATATTATGGAAGCGGCATATTAATGGGCAGACAATGTAAATAGACAATGACTTGATTTTTATACATGATGTAAATAATAAAACATTGCAATTTATTTAATTTTTGGGGACAAAAATGGGTAAGGAAATGGTCTAAAAAGGAAATGGTCTAAAAAGTAAAAATAAATGGCGGCACGAATTACGTTGACAGTAAATTAAAGATCATAACGACTAACATATATATTTCTGGCTTTTAATTTATAAAAGAGAATATTTTAATCTACAAAAACGCCGCTGTGGATGTGGTTTAAGTGAAATATAGCACTGTTTTGGGAATAAAAAAGGATAATATCATAGCGACAAGCTCCTAAATCAAATAGTTTAGCAGATAAAACATTAAAAAAGCATTTCTCATAAGAGATAAAAACAACACTTGTAATAAAAGACAGTCTTATGGGAATGAAAACAAAAGCTGAATTTTTTAGATCCTTAATTATAGTTTTTTTATATTGCCAGAGAGGCACTAGAGACCATTCACTATGACAGAGAATTAATCAAGCGGATATCACAATAACTTTTAGTGTTTTTCTAACTGACTGTAATTAAGAGTAAAATATAGTCCAAATCAGCAACAGTGTGATTAGTTTGTTCTTTAAAACTTGAAAAAATTTCGGAGATTTTTCTTTCGTCAGAGTTGTCTAATCTTTGCTGAATGCATAATGTGAAGCAAATTACTTTATGTGAAAGGAGGATAAAATTACAGTTTATTACTTCTCTACTGAATATTTCACGATTTGGAATTTGGTTTAAAAAAATGCATTGCTTATTTCAATATCAAGCTTTGTATATATATATATATATATAAATTGAAGTTCTCGGATTAAAAAAATGATCTGTAAAAATGTGATTGGATATGAATTTGGCTCAATTGTGATTGGGAACAAAAAAGTAACCTGTAAAAATGTGATTGGATATGAATTTGGTCAATTGTGATTGTGATAAAAAAAAGTAATCTGTAAAAATGTGATGGACATAAATTTGGTTCAATTATGTTAGGAACAAAATAGAAGGATAATATCATAAAGACAAGTTACTAAATCAGGTAGTTTAGCAGATAAGCTTTATATATAAATTGAAGTTCTCGGATAAAAAAAATTAATCTGCAAAATGCTATTGAATATATTTAGATGGAAAACTTTAACTTGATTTTTTATGAGATACATATTAATGTAATTGTACTGAACTTTAAACAAATACCCATTTCACAAATAATTTTGAACAGCTGTTAAAATCCGTATATGAAATGAGAAAGAATATCTTTTTTAGCATAAAATTTACCAAGAACTTCTAAATTTGTTAATAAATATTATAAACGAATTTAAGAAGACGCTTACCGTTCAATCGCTAACTGCTTTAATACACTTCAATTGTTGTTTTCCAAAAATCTGAAAAAAGAAAAAAAATTATTTTTTAAAATAATGTTTGCAATGTTATCGATTTTAAAATTGAGTTTTTAGATTCATTTAGCATAACATAGTTTAAGGCGCTAATAAATGATTAAAAAATTCATTTTATAATACTTTTCAGATACATCGAGAAAACATTAGTAATTTAATGTAGACATTTCTGATTAAATATTCGAATTCATGAATTTTAATCCATTAAGAATCAAACGATTTTTCACTTGAAGGAAATGAATAAAATTTAATTCTTGCATTTCTAAGAGAATAATGAATAGAATAATGGAAACAAAAATAAAAATGGAAAAAAAAAACCTTATTTCTACGCGAGTTATAAAATATTGCGAAAACGCTAAGTTAGTCCAAAATGATTACTTTTCCGATGCATGAAATTTTTTGAAAATTACGTTATTTAAAGGTTCTTTACATTTTCTACATATAGTTAAGAGTTTAGTTGAATAAAAACATAGTTTAATAAAATCTTTTAAATATTATTGGAATTTATGAAAATAACTCAAAATCGAAGAAAAAAAAATTGCAAAATTGCTTAAAATGAACGAACTAATCGTCATAAAAATATTGTGAAGCAAGACCAAAACTATCGACCACACACGCACATACATAAAAGTAAAGTTGTATTTTCGCTATGTCAGTTTTAAATAGATTAAATATTAGAAAATCCTTTTAATCCATCATAAAATAAAAATACCATTTAATTCTATTTTATATATATATAAATTTCACGTTTCCGCAAAAGCTTGCAGATATTTCTTTTTGAAGAACTTCCTTTGATTAAATGCCAGTATTTGCATCTCCGACATCGTGCTGAACAATGAAAACGAAGCATCATTACAAGTTTTTTTTTATACCATATACACCATCCTTATTTGCAAGGCTTTATAAGTCTTTGTATGACAAAGGATCGAAGAGCATTTCATGTGCTAAACAAACAAGGGATGAAGCTGATTTAATCACACTGCAGCTAAATGGAGAGAGGAATTAATAATAGCTTTGATTGATGAGGAATCAAGTTAACTTCCGAGAATCCTAGCGGAGAATAAAGAAATCTTCCTGCTGGTATATCATTTCTTTGTACTTCTCTTTTTTTGAATAAAAACGAGATACAAAGATTTTTGTTAAAGATTACTTCAAAGTTCATTCACCATTGATGAATTTCAGTTCATATAAAAGCTGTACAAATTACAAAAGGCCCGATCAAATTATTTTATAATAAATAAAAAAATGTGTAATTAGTCACGAATTCAATTTTTTCTTCACTTATTATTGGCAATAAGCAAAACAAAATTAGGAAATGTTATTATCATGAATCCAATTATACTGTTGTCACTTGACTGTATAGCGTTAATGGCAACCTACAGGCATTTTATAGAGAAGCCACGTAGCCCAACAAAATGTAATTCAACTGTTATTTCAAAATAACTCTCTTCAATTTAAATCCTGACCTCTATATTCTTTTTATCTAAATGCAAATATTATAATGCCAAAACAACTCAACTGTTGTTTATATGTACTGTTTATATAACTCTTACATACACTTGTTTACGGTAAACATAAGAAAAATGCCTGTTGGATATCAGGTTACGCAAATATATCCTTAACGAATTAAATGCTGGTAAACAACCAACAATGACTTTGTTAAATAGTTAGCCCTATTTGTTAAACAAATCGGATCAATGATTTCGAAAGTCGAATCTTCTAGGCACTATCATGTTTCGGCAAAGCAGCACAGAATAATAGATGGATTTATTTTTAATTTAAGTAACACCATAACTATACTAGAATTATTAGCAAATGGAAGTTGTATATAAATAAATGTAAGAATAGCAGTAAAAGTATAAATACCATTGTTCTCTTCTGTAAAAAATATTTTAATAAAAAAAAAAGGCTTCTTTAGACATTAGTAACTTCTGAAGTTAATTATTGATAAAATAATTAAACACAATATTCTTCAATAATTTTTCATAAATAAAACAATTCCGACTTTGCTCTAAATTCATTGCCTTCATATATTATATGGTCAAACTTAATCCTTCTTAGAATCTGCAGCCGTATAATAAGTTGCTTTAAATTAGAAGAGCAAAAAGAAACATAATAATAATAATAATAATAATAAAAGGAAGATAAGATCTTTTAATAATAAGTTTGTAAAGAATTTGCAGTTTAAAAATTGCAATAAATATCGACTGATATTTAATATGACGAATGATTATAATTGAATTTTATGGTCTTTTGCAGACAGCCTAATACATAACTATTAGAGAAATATGTTTCTCGATAAGTAACAAACATTAAACTTTAATTATCGTTTAGAGGTTTCTGCATTTACTTATATGATTAATAAAAATTTAATTACTTTTAAACTTCTTATGTTCCAGTCGGTGGACTTCACAGCTGATTCCCATATGATTAAAAATTTAATTACTTTTCAACTTCTTATCTTTCAGTCGCTATTCCCATATTGTTATCACCACTCAAGCACTCTACACTGAATACTTTGTAAGTACACGACTTTCGACAATATGTACTTTTGTTCTTGACCTCTATGTGCTGATACAGCCATGGCGTGTTTCTCACTCACTATTATTACTTACTGCAGTAGATTTCATAATAACATATTGGATACTATAATTATTCCGGTCTACCCCTCCTAAAACTTGTCTCTTTGCAATGGAGTTATTCCCCTGTGAAGAGCAATTTGTCTTGGTGCACAGAACATCGGTTGTGTTCAGCAGTACATTCATATAATCTACAAACGTCAAATTTTATGGTCTCTCTGGGGAGTCCATAATGGCTTCTTTCTCAATAGGAAAAACAGTGGGTAGCCGGAGAAAGATTTACACATTGAAATCATAAGCGAATGGGAGGTTATTTCGAGAGAGCAGAAAGAACTAACGAGCTCGTTGAAGCGTTCAGCGCCAACCAAGTTCAAAAACGGAAATAACAAGAAAAAGAAGAAATAGACGCATAGTTAACTAAATAATGAAATCTTCAGCCAATTATTCTCTCTTCTTTTTATTGCTTTACAATTATTACTGTCCATGTAGTTGAACAACATCTATTTAAGGTATGTTTAGTTGTTAAGGTAGAATTAGCTGATGTTAAATGTCCAGACAAGTTTTGGGTACGTAAACACTAAGCATGAAATTGTGATTCCACATATTGTAATATAAAACATAAACAATATATGATAATATGTATAGGTCACATATATTATAGCTTGACACATATATTATTACTGTCCATGTTGTTGAATAACATTTATTTAAGGTTTCTTTAGTGGTTAAGGTAGAATTAGCTGATGTTAAATGCCCAGACAAGTTTGGGGTATGAACACTAAACATAAAATTGTGTTTTTACTTAATGTAATATAAAACATAAATAATATATGTCAACGTGTCCAGGTCATATATATTATAACTTGGTGCATGCTTAATCGAATGAATAATAAAACATTTATCCAATATAAAAATAAGTCTCAGTAAAATTTTATTTAAATAACATATCTAAACTAAAAAATAGAAAAAGATGATTTGAAGTTTTTCTCAAATAATTTGCAGAGATTTCACAACAAAGTATTACATGCTTAACATGACTTTAGTTTTTTGGCAGATGAATCATCATATGTAATAAAATATTTTATTAGCAAAAATAAACGTGTTTTTTTTTTTTTTTATTGGTAGACTTTTTTGTGGATTCTGATTTAAACACAACTCTAGTACATGAAAATAATAAAACTACTTAAAGCAATTTAAGTAGTTTTATCAATTTCGTAACTTAGATAGTCAAAATTAAACAGAACTTATTAGTTGTGTTTATCAACATAAAACTGTGGAATAGCTAAATGTTTCATATATCACTGAATCGTTTATATTAAATTCCAACAGAAAGGAAGGCCCAAGAGAGGAAAATGAAAATAACTGAATTTAAATTATTGAAAAAAATCAATAATCCTTTTTAATGTCAATCAGTACATTATTCATGCATTATAATGTCATGTATTCAAATACACAAGTCGTGTATTCAAATACACAAGTCGTGTATTCAAATACACAAGTCGTGTATTCAAATACACAAGTCATATATTCAAATACACAAAGATAATCATTGAACATACATCAGAAAGAATAATTTTGGTTTATGACATGACACATTTCTTCCAGTTTTCTGATAAATTATCGATTTTTAAACAGCTGTTATCAATTGAGTTTTAAAATTGATCGCATTTAAAAATTAATTCCAGATGGGGAAAAAAATATGTACATAATCCAATTACCAGAAATCAAAGAACATTAAAGATATCAGATCGGTTATTAAATGTAAAGATTCCTCCAAATGAACAACGATTTCAAAATGATTTACGGAGCATTTAACGCTATCGAACATCGATACCTTGCGAAACATGTAGTTAAGTTTAACAACCTGCCTCAGATACCAATTCCATCATGAAAGGAAACGATTTCCGAAGCAGGTAGTCATAGAACGGCAAAACGATCACCTAATAACAAGCAGGGGAACATTATCTGAAGGAACCGAAAGGAAATACCGGCATTATCATTAGCGGCCGACCTAAGTTAAGCCCGAGGTCAAACAAGGAACTTATCTCTTTTAACCCTTCAGAGGAGTTTACCAACAATGTAAAGACAAGAACGGATAAGGCCGCAGCGTTTAACATGGAGGGTCACTCACCTTTCCTATAGAGAAAAGAGCGATGGGAGTATACGCAAAAGAAATACTTTTTTATTTTTTAATGTAACAATTAATGCAGTAAAATGTTACATTCCTCATCAATACAGTAACAAATCCGCAAGTTGTTATCTTGTTTTCCTAGCAATGCACTTTGTCTGCTTCAGAACTGTCAGCGTGGTACGAAACTGTGTTTAAACTGTGAGCAGTAGAAACTAATGTCATGTTTGGAAGAACTGTACAAAAATTCTTTAATAAAACATTTGTAAAATGGCATAAACTAAAAATTATTTAAATAATTTAATTTTAGAATGCAATGGAATTTGAATCAAAATGTGATTGTAGAATTATACGACTACAACTAACATTTTTATTCGAAAACTAACAATTCCTCGCCATCATTCTTCGATAAAGGAATCGATTCGTAAGGTTTTATTTATTTGTTTTTCCACTATGTTCTCTTTCCGCTTCACCACGCTCTTGTAGCGAGAAAGCAAAATAAAATTGCAACAAATAGTAAATAGTTAAGATCGTGGTTGAAAAAAATTCATAAATCAGTTCCAGAAGAACAAAATAATTAAATAAACTACTCTTATTCTAAGTTGAATATTTACATCTTCGAAAAAGAAATTGAAAGTAAGCATGTTTAAAAAAAGAAAAGAAAAAATTGCTCTTGATGTATACAAATGTATTAGCTTTCATAATTATAAGGACTACATGTATTTTATCACAATCATACTCTGAAACAAAGGACTGCAAAGCATTTATATTATTTAAATTTGAAGTCATGCAAAAAGGAATGCATAATTTTTTAACAAATGCAGAATTATAAGTAAAGTTCATTTTTTAAAGGGGGTATGCAAATTTTAGCGTGGTAGAATTTTACGATTCTTTTTGTCATACTTTCAACAAGTTTTTTCAAATACTAAAGATCAATTTCATCAAATACAACATTAAATTCTGTGCAATTTCTTAATGTGACATTCAGACCAAGAAAATTTTCTACAAATGCCAAATATTTATGTTTTTCTTCAAGATATCTTATTGTTATATAAGAAGTGTGCCATCATTTTGTTGAAAATTTCATCGCTAAACATGTTGTGCCCATCATATCATTTTGATATCATGAGAAAAACACGCTAAATACTATGCATATAATATTCGAATATACCGATGTGATTATAACGACTAAATCTGTTTTTTCTCACGTCAAATATTGTTTCCCAGATCATCACACATCCACCTTTGAAACATTCACCTGATGTCTTCCTCTTTCTTTAATTCATGCTATTAGTTGTTAAGATATCAGACCCTTTGGATTAAAACGTCTCTCATCTAAAAGTATGACATTTTTCCAGTTCCCATCCATCTTAATATGCTTTTTGTAAGTAACATTTGATGTTGCTGAGTTAAAGAAGGTATTTAGTCATTTTGACATATTTTTGATACGACATTTGTTCCACCATTTGCAATAGCTGATTTTGAAACTTTTTTATTTATATTACAAACAATTTATGAAACAGAGATTTAAAAAATAAAAAAATTCAAGCCGGATGATATATTTTCAATTTCTTTGACATAAGTTTGGTTTAGAGCCTGTTTTCTTTTGGTACCGAGCTATGTATCCTCGTTTGATCACATTTTTTGAAGCCTGCTTTAGCTTTATAGGGAATAAACTTATGACTTATCCAACTTTTGAACTTCGACTTTAATAAATTCTTTTCCTCGAGACATTTCAAATACCGTCTGCTCGAATGTTGGAGCCATATTGTGGGAAGCTAAAAATCAATTCAGCTCTGCTGTTAAAAACAAATTGTATATCCATCTCCGGTTTTTCAATTGCTAAGCAAATAAAACACAGCTGCTCTTATGATAAAACATATTTTATTTGTTGATTTTAATAATTTTTTTTCCTCTAAAGAATGGTACAATTTAAGATTTTAACAATATAATATATCTGTGTGTTTTGATTATCACTCATTACAAGAAAATTTCATCTGTTTTGGCTTATAACAATGAGAAGGGCATAAATGGTAAAATGTACTTACCTGAATAAAATATCTCTTCATTTGCGAACAATTTTACAACTTATCACATTTATGACATCTGAATGTAATCAAAACTTATCAACACGTCAAAACATAATAATATCGGATACGAATACATTTTAAACATTGATAAAATAACATTATCGCTGTAAAACGACGGAAAATATTTCTATTGTTTCGATTTTGTCAATTTGAATTTAGTTCGCAAGAATGGGAAAACAATGAAATTCAAAACAAAACAATTTTTGATATTTCTTATTTTACAGATAATTTATTGATTGCATTGAAAAATTAAATAATACACTCCGTTTTATTTTATCATTTGAATTTATATATATATATATTTTAATCCTAACATGCGCTATATAACTAAGAACTGCAGTATTTCTTTGATAAAATATATTCAGCATAATATATTATAAAGCACTTTCGAATTAAAAATTTAATACAATTGTTTACTATTTACAGTATATCAAAAATCATTAAAGGACTGTATAAACTTATAAAAATTTTTTTTTTTTTCAATACGTTTGAAATAATAAAAATCTATTTAAATCAAAATGTAACATAGTATGGAAATGGAGGTTTTTGAATTTTCTATTATTAAATGCCTTTCAAGAGATTAATAATTATCTAAAATCAATCAAAACTTTTAAAAATCATTATTGAACCGAAGGTGCTATAATTGAAGAATACTGTAAACAACATTATACAAAATTGCAAAAATAAATAAATAAAAATAAAAATATTTATATAAAATATAAAAAAAAGACTTGATGGAATGTTATTTTCACTTTTCAAACATTTCAACATTAATTTTTATAAATTACTAAACAATTTTCAAGATTTCCTGAATAACGGTTGTGCATTGAAATTTGTGTGTATTCGTTGGAAAACCAGAGCATTATTTCTGCTTACGTAGGCAAACTTGCGAAATGTTTCTAAAAAAAGAGAAAAAGGGCGTAAAAGAACTGCATGCAAGGGCACGAACTGATGCAACTGATTGTCATTCTTCCTTTTCAACTGTGATCGACATTGGCAACACAAAAGCCTGGTGCATAAAAGAAAGGGTTGAGAGCTTTCCCCTCTTGTTTATGCGTCCGGCCCTTTTCCTGGTTTCCGGATACAAGCTCCCGATTATATTTTATGCATTTGTTTACTAACAAGCGCGGATGACTCATTCATGGTGGATGGAAGTAGATTGTCAAAAATGGGCTGTGGATGGGATGAAAGCTTTCAAAAGCGATGATGTTTGTCCGTCATAACAAAATGAAACTAACGATAGTCATTTTTATTAAATTGGTCGTAATTTATTTTAGGTGATTAGTGCGTGCAATACGACAGCTATTATTTAGTATGTACTGTAATTAATTTTTAAGTTTGTTATGGCGCCAGTAAGTGAAAGGTAAATGCCCAAAGAATGTTCATCGAATGCCAAATACTCTTTTAACTCCAAAAACTTTTAATAACAGTTTCTTTTTAAATTTATCCTAAACTAATTGGCTTTATATTCCTTAAAGTTATGTTTTGTAAAGTTTCAAGGGTTTTGATATTAGAATTAGCAGCATAAGCCTAAACAGAACATCTATATAGTAATAATAGGTCGAATGATAGCTGCTTATAATAGAATTTTGTTATTTTTGTCTCATCGAAGAGAGTCCATTAAACAAGAGAAAAAGTTTATGGAGGTATAAGTTTAGTGTGTGAAGCGCTTTTTCCATGTAAATGTTGGCCCATATAGATTCCAAAATATTTTGCACTATTTTTCCAAGTTAAGATTGGATAATTAATTTTAATATTCAGTATTTTTTTTTTTTTTTTTTTTTTAGTTTTGTTTCCTTTAGAAAATAGGATTGCCTCAGTTTTATCAACGTTAAAAGCAATTTTCTAAGTAACGAACCAGTTATTGAGGAATTTGAGATGGTTTGTAATAGTGGTAGAAAGGAATTCGGGATTTTTATTTTTGCACAGGATTGTCGTGTCGTCCACGTATATTGCAGTACGAATTTTGGGGTTAGTGGGGTTATTAACAATGTAAAGGGGGGAAAAAAAAGGAGATAATTTACTTCACAGAGGTGTACCTGTAACAATGTTTTTAATTGAAGAGTGTGTCCGGACAGTGAAATGATTTGTCGATCTTAAAGATAGGAATTAATAATCACAACATATGCCTGTGGAATGTTAAGTTAAATAAATTTAAAAATCAAACCACTTATCCAAACACGTATTAATGCTATAATAACAAAGACTAATGTGTATCTACTAAAAATAAATAATAAAAACTGGTAAAATTATGTATTGATATCACATCAAGGGTATTAATGAGTTCTTATTGCATATTCATATACCTAAAATTATCAAGTCTAAATGGCTATCAGCATTTTAAAGTCATTTCAAGGTCTTCGCCTTTCTTTAAGTCTCACAGGCTTCAAAGCGTTGATATAATAACTGTAATCGTATGAAGATCAAAAATCCAAATACCGCAGAACTTGCATGCAGGAAACAGAGTGAGAAAGACGGGGGGAAAAAAAGAAAGAAAGAAAACGAAATAAAAAAACCCAGAAGCGTCTGGAGCAGTCTCACAAAATGCCGCCACACTTTGCCTTCAGTTAACGTAACTAAACAGCCTTCAGGCAAGGTCGTGTTTGGAGATTTTCAAGGACATTTCACCAACCCACGCAATAAAGGTTCGATAATGAGGTTTTAGATCCAGGTAAATAAACAAGTTTCCGTTACAGTTAGGGATTTCCATTTAACAGAACGAATAAGAATTCTTAAAACGTTTTCTGATTGGACATGGGAAAAATCTAACCAGACAGATTAAGTCAACGATGTAATAATGCTTTAAACATGTTAAGTGGATGATGGGATCTTATAAAATCTCACGGATTAAATAACCTGGTTTTTTTTTTTTTAAATCAAGAATTAAGTTAAAGTTTTGAAAAAAGTTTAAATAAAAAAAATGAGGAATTTTAATAACATAAAAATATACAACATAACATTTTTATTATCTTTATAATGTTCTAAGCTTAATATTTTTTAGGACAATATTTTGAAAATCATTATGGTACTTTTTTAAAACAAACAACACATTTTATAAAGTTTCGTTACTATTACAGCAATTATATTAACACTCATATGTCAAAAAAAATTAAAAATTCTCTCTATTCTAGTCTAGGCTGGATTTCATATAATTTATTTATAAGCACCCTTTTTACCATGCAGTTTTTCTAATGAGGATACGCCTAAAAATATCCTTATGTTTTAAATTTAAATTTAAAAAAAAAAAAACACTTTTTTTGTATCAATGACTAGAATGTTAAAAAAAATTTATAAGTCCTCAATAATTATAAAAGTCAAGTTTATTAATAAAAATGAATATAAACTGAAGAAATTAATAACTGATATTAACTGATAAAAATTAACACAAACTGAAGAAATTAATAACTGATATTAACTGATAAAAATTAACATAAACTAAAATACTTTAAAAATACTGAAAAAATCACCTGGATGGACTATAAAAGCATTCTTTCAATTAATAGTATCTTTTACTTAAATGGAATCCAATGAACTTTTATATGAACTTTACCACGCAGATATGATAACTATGATATCTTATATTATCTTTCATATTGCTTTCTTGGCAAAATTTTGCTGTTTGAAATGTAATGATAAATATAATAATATTTAAGACGACTTTATAAATAAAATAAGTATTAATACAATATCCCATATATCATATTAAATGCTAAGGTATTAATAAAACCTTCTAAATTTATTATATGCTGAATAGCGTAAATTTTCCAAATTCCAGCATTCCTCCAAACCAGAGGCCTCTAACAAAGCATCATTTTTGATTAACAACTAGAGGGTCAAAGAGCAAAGCGCGTCAATAGAAATCAGAGAAAAAAACGATGTCTCAAGTGGTTCTGAGTTAATCCGTCAATAACTTACCTTATAAATAAAATAGTCAATAAATTACCTTAAAAACTATCTCAAACAATTCAGGATTTATTGCATCAAAGCAACTACACGAAATTGTTACTTAGGAAACAGTTAATCATGATAAGTGCCCTCTTATTTATATTGGTCTCTCAATTAACAAGATTCAGACTGACTGACCTCTCGCATTTACATCAGTTAGGATTTTAAATTTAAGACAGAAGCTAAGAAACATTTATCGTTCATATAGAAACTACTTAAAATTAATAAAATAGAATTTTTTTTCCAAATATTTAAAATAATCTCTTTCAATCTTAAATTTATGTAGAAATAATTCAAAAATTCAGGTATAACAAACAGCTATCTGAGCAATTCATTTAATGCAACAGTTTATAATTAAAATTAATCAATTTTACAACACAGTTTTGTGAAGGAGCAATTAACAGATTATCTCATTAACTAATTGTTTTAGATGGATCATTGCTGCTCAAATATTTGCAATATATTTTCGTGGCTCATGTGTTTTAAAGGGGACAATATAAAATCAAACATAGTTGAAACTCAAGCCTTTTAGCTAGGTAATACTCTTAAGATACTAAAATCGGTTTAATACTCTTAAGATATTAAAATCGGTTTAATAACAAGAGAAAGAAACAATGCCTAACAAAGTTCTTATTATTATAACTATTAATAAAACCTTTCACCATAGTTTTATGTTTTCGAAGTCAGCAGATTAATCGTTATTTATTTATGTACATTTAAAAAATTTCATGATTTAAGATTAGCGAAATGTTACATAATGAAATAGTAAAGAATTTAAACAAACAATAAGTAAAGACCAAAAATGTTTTGAGGACATCAAAATGCTTTGACTGCATATAATATAATATCCTCAACTGCGAGTTAGAAATTTGCCCTTGACTTCAAAATAGCTAAAGCATCTGTTCACAGAAAGGTATTTCTCTCTAACGTAATAAAACTCCAAATTCGTATGATAGCTGTCATCCATCGCTTAACATCCGATAGTTCTATGTCTGACGCAAATTTCCGTGACATGAAGTATGGAAATTCGCAGCGGAAATCAGTGATTTATGGACATACCAGAGTTTTACACTTAATCCACAATAGCCTGGTCAACTATGCACTAATATGATTGAAAAAAAATGTTGAAGTGTAAATATGAATCTAAACATTTAGAATCACCACATATCAATAAATAGAAAATGGTTTTAACAAAGGTACTTTAAGAACAATAGAAACATCATTGTTCTTCTCAAATAAAATAAGTATAAAATAAATACATTATTTTATATAACATTCTTTGCACACATCAGACAATGCTTTGATAACTGTTCTATTAAGATCTCTAAAATAGAACATATAAAATTGTAGAATTTGTTTCATTTTCAGTGGTTTATGGTTTTAATTATAATTGCTGCAAAGGTTTTAATAGATTAGAAACACTAGAAACAAATCGAATTCTGAATATTTTCCTATAATCAATTTAAGTAATCTTAGCTTTTCTATATTAAATTTAATTTTTTATATCACCTTTTATTGTAAGATTTTTTAAGAACTAAGATCACTATTAAATTTCATACATTAAACAGCTATAATACAGGCCAAGTTGATCAACATCATTACAATAACGACTAAATTAAAGAAAAAACAAACAAAATAACAGTTTTTTACTTTACAATACATATTCTTCTTTCTAACACGAAGAAAATTGAGAAGCATGACACAACTTAGAACAACCTTAAATTGTTTTGTCACCGAAATAGATAATTAAAGTAATATTAAGGTTAATTTCCTTTTTAGAAAATGAATTCGTATAGATAAAAGGTTAAAAAAAAGTCAAGACCATTTCAAGCATGTCAAATCAATTTCATCTTATTCTTTTCGGACTGATAAACTTAGCACTTGCGGTTGCTTATTTTAAGAAACATTCATGAACACGTACGAATGAGAAAACTAATGGAATCATTTTGCAATTAATTTTTGAAATGTTTCTTCTCTTCTGTGTGTAGTCATTGAGTGAATCATTTATTCAAAAGTTTTAGCACTGTTCTTCATTAAGAAAACAATAGTACATGTGGCAAGAGCTTAGCCAAAGAAGTTTTACGGGCTATAAAACTTGTCAGTCAGTTTCTCTTTGTTGTGTACTTATCTTCTTCCGCTCATTTCGAGATATTGGAACGTTTCGCCCCAGAAGTTATTACATTTCTTACTCCATTCGAAGCCTGTGAAAGTGTCTTGACCTCAATAGTCCACCCACTTTGCTATGCAAGGAGAAAAATGGTGTTCCGGTTATTGTTTGGCCATTGCCATTTAAAGAGAAAAGATTAAGAAAACATTTAGTTTTGCTCGAGGAAAGGGCAGGTGTTCCTGTGATGTATCTGCCCTATTGGCTTCAACGCATTTGTGTTTGTTTTTTCAGGTTTAGTATAACACAAAGCAAACGATAAGATTTTATTTCCATCCCAAAATTCAATATCATTGCAAAAGGAAAAAAGAATTCATTTGAAAAAAGAGATTATCAAAATTTTTATACAAAGAAAATATTGCATATTGTTATAAAGAAAAAGATTCACGGTTATTTTATTGCAAAATGGTTCATCGAAACCTATTAGCACTTCAAAAATATAGTGTTTAATAATAAGTGTTTTTTTAAACAATTTCCAAAAATAGTAAAAGTGTATTTCATTGTAATATTTATTAATAAAATGTATTAAGAATTAATTATCATTGCATGATTAATATTTATTAAAAACAGACAAAGCCCACCTAACTCTCATTTCAGAATTTTAACAATACTAATTGAATAAAACTAAAATACTGAACAGTATGAATGAATAATATATAAATGCAAGAAAATAAAGAATGTTAAAATATGTAATGAAGAAATAAATATATTCATTTATTAATTATTGTAAGAAACTAAAAATATAATTTTAAGATTTGAATAGCGGAACAGTTACAAATTAGGGATAATTAGAGATGAAAAATTAATTATCCTCAAATTAGGGATAAAAAAAACACGATTTACAGAAGTCAGAGCATTGTAGAAATTTTAATGAAAATAACAGTATGAACAGATACAGAACGGACAAGCTTCATCAATTTTCTTTTATTTTTTCCTTTTTATTCAGTTAAAATCGTTGAATTTAGTTAAGTTAAAATACTGCCAACAACAAATTTCGTTTGAAAGAATCTGGATGATTTTTTCGTCAATATTGTTAAGCTATGTAACAGTTAAAACTAAAAAGAAATATCGAAACTTGATCTAAATTTTGCATTTAAAAATACAATTTTTTTTCTAATTTACTTATACCGTTTTTGCAAAAACGTTAGCTATGGTTTTATAATGCTGGTTTATAGTATTTAATATACTATAAACCAGACTTATAAGAACATAGCTAACTTTTTTTCAAAATAAATATTATTAAGATTAAAGGATCAGGGAGAAACGGGCAAATCAAATGCGCTGTGAGCAAAACTCACAGGTTAACGAATACAAGAAACAAGTCAAGCAAGATCAATCAAACAGAAAATGATTTTGCGGATCAACACCTGTTAAGAAAGTAAAGTAAAAAGTTCATGGGTGGAAAAAAAGGATACAATATATTAAATACCGAGTTCAATTTCCGGTTCCGACAGACCGAGTAGCAACTACCAGCAATTCTTTAAACGTTTTCTTTCTATTTTTTGGTTCGTTTCAGTCTACTTTACTGTTTGCTTGAGTTGTACAGATAATTACGCAAACGTAACTCTTTTCATTATGACTTGACCGAATGTCGGGAAGAAAAGATCTATAGTTGGATGTTGATCCAGCAAGTCATAGCTTGTTCAATCGATTGCTAAGCTCACGATTTACGACGTATCAAGATCTTTTTTGTTTCTTTACGGGAGTTCAATTCTTGGGTCAATGAATCATTATTGACTGCGGAGCATATTTTATTTGTAGTTTGATATGGTTTTAATCTGAGTTAAGCTCACCAGTACTGACCTTAACTAAAATTTCTATTTAGGTTATGCAGGTTATGTTATTTGAAAACAATTGCAAGAGAAATGCATGCGACTTAAATAGCATGGAAGATACTGTCGTTCAAAGCTTACAACAAATTAATCACGAGCTTTCATAATTCACATTCAAAGTTCACCAGTATTGAACTTAACTAAAATTTTTATTTACGATATGCAAATTATGCTATTTTGATGAAACAATTGCAATTTAAATAGAATTCGATTAGTGCATGCGATTTAAATAGCATGTGAGACATTGTTGTTCAAAGCTTTCAACAAATTAATCCAGAGCGCTCATATTCACATTCAAAGCTCACCAGTACTGATCTTAACTTAAAATTTTTATTTAGAATATGCGAATTAAGATATTTTGAAAACAATTTCAAAAGAAGAAAGAGTGATTTAAATTGCATATGAGGCACTATTGTCTCAAGCTTTCGACAAAATAATCCCGCGCGTTCATAATTCAGATCCAAAGTTGGCATAGTTTATTGCACAAAACGAAAGAAATGTTAACATTACGTTTGATAGAGTGGAAAATTCTGTTTTTAATGTAATTCAGTGATAGATGAAAGATGGTGTTGAACAAAGTTGAAGGTAAATTTTTCATTTATGTTAAAATATTCGTAGTTAGTAGAGAGAATTCTCACCTGGAGCAATTTTCCCGAACGTCAGTGAGTCAACGAGACCATTTTAGTCCCAGATTAGAGCGATTTTTTGCATCTCGTTCGGGCTGCTCTATGTGTGAAGTCAATAGAATTTTAACCAATAAAAACTCTTCCACATATTCCTTGTTTTGAGGTATAAATATTTTTTTTTCAATTAAACGTTAACATCATTATGAATAGTATTATCCACACACACACACACAAAAAAAAAATGAAATCAATTAATTTGGCATGGAAAATAAAATGTTTATGAAACATTTTTTAAATATTTGTGCAAGCATCATTAATTTTTTTTCCTTCTGGATTTATCTAGTATTTTCAGTGTTTCTTATGAAACATGCATAAGAGACCATTTAGAAAGAAACATGAAATAGAAAAAGAAATCTCTGAAATTATCTTTTCGTCACATTTTTATGGCAAACATTCCCAAATTGCAATCTCCATCTATGCATTTCTTGTCAAATTCAAGCATGCATAAGAAACCAATTAGAAAGAAACAATAAAAAAAGTTTCTGAAATAAACTTTCGATCTTGCATTTTAAAAAAACTTTTTCAAAACTGTCAAACTTTTTTTTTCCAGTTTTCACCAGAGATGAAATTGATATGAAAACCGGATAGCGTGCTCTGTATATTTTTCTTGTGCAACAGACCACAAAATGAAGACTGCCGACTGTCTTACGACAAAAAAAAAAAGTCTGGCTTATGCATCCGTAAACAAAACTTTTATTACTAATCATAATGACTTAAATTCCCAACAAAAAGTCAAATTACGGAGTTCTGACGAAAGATATTTATACTCCAGTATTTGTGTCGCCAATAGATAGAAATAGTTTTAAATTCTTGAAAAGTACAGACTACTAGACCTTAAATTTCTCAGTATAGATATTTCGGTAACTTACTGTCTGGAATCTTACAGATTAGCTGGACTCCTGAGGCATGAAATTAGAAGTTTTAAACACAGGATGTCAACAAAGATGAATCAGCTAGACCGAATGTAAGTCGATAAATAATTTCAGCTTGTTCAGTTATATGAAAACCAAATTCTTTTGTTGGAAAAAAAAAAAAAAAAAAAAAAAAAAAAAAAAAAAAAACCCACTTTCAGAGGTATTTTGTAAATAAGTATTTCTGATTGAATTTCGTGAATTTGTTAAATTATATATCAGGAATTTTTTCAATATCTACAAAAAGTTAATTAAAAGGATCATAGTACTAATTAAAATGGCATGATTATAAAATATAACATTAACTCCGAAAAATACCCTCCAGTTTTGCAATTTATAATAATTAATGACGCTTGTTTATTATAACTGATCTTTATTAGTTAGCAGTTTTATTTGGCGGCACATTGAATTGCTTAGTCAAAGACGTAATCTTGTCTCAATATTATTCATTGCTGAATAGACACTTTTTGTATATTTACAAAAATTTGCAAACATTTGAGAGAGTTATTATTTAACATTTAGAGAGTTATTTTCCATTTAAATTCGTTAAAAAATATACCAAGAAATATTTTAATATTGAGCTGACAAGACTTAATGCTCGACAAGTGCTGTACAAATTTCGACCAAGTGAAATATATCCATCCATTTCAATATATATGTAACAACCGGACATAAGATGCATTTTTATAGAAACGTCCTACCAAAAACGGTAAAAGTACCATAGGTATTCTAGTTCGAAGTTAGCAAAATAGCATTTTTTACTGGTTTGAGATTTATTTATTGTTGAAGTAACGTCGGTATTTTAACTGCAAATCATAGCACCGACAACGAAAGTCGCCAATCCAGTCAGGCTCAGTCATAATGAAGAAGTGCCATATTACAAATAATGCTAAGCATGAGGAGTTAAGCCTTTTATGAAAGGGCAGCTCAGTTTTTTTTATAAAAAGAAATCTTTTCTAAATAAATATATATATATATATAATAACTAATAAACTAATAACAACAATTTTCTTTCGACAGATCTTGTTAAAATTTAATTAATCAATAAAAATTCATTTTGTGAGCAAATTGCATTTATATTCTTGAGAACCTAAGCAAACAAGCTAAGCCTAATTAGCGTGCAAAAATAACTTTGTTTAGAAGCGAAATGCTCTGATTCAGAATAATTGTTCTATTTTACCGATTTTCATAAAAAGAAACATTTGAGTAAATTGCATTAGTGATAAAAATATGCACACCAACTTTATAAATATATATATATATATTGCTTCATATATTGTTTGTTTCCTACTTAAAATCTAATTAATTTAATGCAATTGTTTTTATTTAATAAATATTAAGTTCCATTTGATTTACAATTAATAGGTCAATATACTGATGTTTGATTTTGGAAATATAGGTTACATACGCTTTTAAAATTTGCTTACAACATTTTAAGCAAATAACGTGGACGAAAATAATAAAGATAAATCAAAATTTTAAAAACTTTTTCAGTCTATTAAAAAGCTCTTTCGAAGAGAAATACGTTATATCTTTTTGAATGACTGATTATTTGCAAGACCAGATGTGGATTAATCATTTCCGCCAGTTTTTAAAAAGTAAAACACAGCTGAATTTAAGTTTGTTTGTTTTTTTAAACTCATCATTCAGTTATCTTTTTATGATTGTTTATTTATTTTAATGTATCATAAAGTAAAATACGATTTTGTTCTTTTTTACAATTGAAGGAATACTCAGTCATACAAACAGTAAAAACTTATTACATAAATTTAAAGAAAATTATAAACATCACTAAAACTTTTTTTTTTACTAACATAAGAAACCGGTTTATATTTCATTTCTTCTTTTTGATTTATATAAGCTCACTCAAGTGCAACTGAAAAGTTTATTTTACGAATAACAATAAAAATAGATACATTTTAAGGTGAAATGAGAAGAAGCATTTATCCTTATAACATAATCAGAGCTGTCCTATTTCACATCAATACCGCAAAACAAAGAAATTGTTTCGGGAAAAAAAATTATAATACTTCCTCCTTCTTAAATAATTCATTGTTCTCAATTACACTAAATAAAAAAAAAATGCTTTAAAACGTGGACAATTGATTTTTTTGGGGTGTGTCCGCGAAAAGATATTTAAGTTTCGTAAGACTATTTCAAGATATCAGAGCAAAGGAAAGAACGAAAAAGGCATTAAGAACAGACTAGGTCTACGATTGATAGATTGGTTAAAGTGAATTTACGCTCAGACCAAAACCATTCATTACGAAACTAATTTATTTAAATATAGTTCATTGAGTTTGTGACAAAAATAAATAAATAAATAAAATAAAAATAAAAATAAACCTTTAGTTCATTATATTTTCGAATTCAGACCTATTTATCCATAATTAGTTTTTGACCTCAAGTATTTCGATAAGTGAGTGAAGTTTCTCAATGTATGTGTCTTAGAATTATTTGTTTAAAACTGCCAATTTAAAAAATATATATTGCTTTAAATTTTTTACACCGTTTGTTATTCAAATTTGATTTAGAAAATGTTTCCTAAATTGCTGCTCGTTCTACATTGTTGAAAATAACAACTTTATAGTTAATCCGAGATATCCAGCCATCCTTTAAACGACCAAGTTAGGTTTCCATTAGAATTGCCTCCTTAACGTTTAGTTCCATTATCGATTTGGTCAGGTAGCATTTGTGTTTAATGGTTTTAGAACAGCATTTTAAACGTGATATGCATTGTATTTAGACAACATATTTGTAGATTAGTGTATTTTAGTACATTTGTAGACACAATCTTAAAATTTTACTGTTCGCTACATTGTAGTATTTTTCTTCTCAATTGCTGCAACAACCCCATGGTGTGCCAAGACCATCTGCCTACTTGCAGATTTCAAGACAGATGTGTTCTTTTTACGGGGTAGGGTTGTTTATAGAGTAGTATTAGTGCAAATAAAATCAATGCTACGAATTTAGCCTACTAGTTGGTAATAAGCAGGTGTTTAAGATTATGATGAAATATTTGTTCGTGGTAACTCTTACCAGTTTATGCAAACATTATTTTTTTAGTTTTAAAATACACTTAAAAATGTAATGAAAATTCACTCCTTGCCCATAACTGCTTTGGCTATCCTACATGAAATAATAATAACAAAAAAAAAAGTTTAAGCGTGGTACCAGTTTCAACATAATATCTTCGTATGGAAATCAATTACATTGTTTTCTTGGGGAAAAAACTATGTCACTGAACACTGACACCAAAATCATAATGCTCAGATCTATGAAATTCACTAGCTCTCACCCTGTGGACTTTAAAGAAGCGCATTAGTCTAGAAATATATCTCTGCAATGATAACAATCAAGATGATCACCAACACACAGCTCTGCATACAACGTAGGCTGTCTAAAAATAAGGGAGAATGACTATCGGTCTGCAGTTATTATGGAGACAACAGCAGAAGCATCACATTGTTTTAGGACAAGATCTACTTCTTTGTACGTGCACAGAGTAATAAGATTACGTGCACGAGAGCTTTTTAGTTGATAACGGTTCGTACGGTTCATTGCTCTGCAGAACACTTCTTAAGAACTGGAAGGTAGGATATTTGTAAAGAAATTTTTCACAATTGAAGGTATAAGATCAGGGTATAAAATTCACCATAATTTAAACAATAAAATTGCAGATATTTTTCTAAAAGATTTTAATTACTTTTACTCATATGCTAAATTTAAAAAAAATTCTGACTATATATAATCTATAATTGCAAAATTGATTTTAAAAAATTTACTAAACTGATGCAAGTTTTATGGAGCCTGATGGCCGAATGACTAGCGCTCTGGCGCTCGGTGGCACAGGGTTCAAGTCCTGAAGATGCCATGGTTGTTTGACGTAGTTCGGAATCCACTTTAAACTGTAGGTGCCAGTCTAATATAACAATAGAGCGTTGAGTAGAGGTCTGACAACCGTGCCCCATAAAAAGAAAACATCTTCTCTTTCGGAATCTGCAAGTAGGCAGACGGCCATGATCCAATATGGACTGTAGTACCACGGAGTTAGTTAGATACAAGTTTTATAACGTTCAGATTAACCACTTTACATTAAATAAAGTTAACCATCCCTCCTTTAAATGACCAGTTTATCTTTTAATTACCATCTACCTTCTATAGACGTACAATTTCATTATCGAATTAGCCCAGCAACAAATAAACAGTGTTTGATGATTTTAGAACGGCTTTTTAAACATAACTAAATAAATACCTCAGGGTGATACCTTAATAATAAATTAATATCATCTTTAACAATAATTAAATAAAAATAACATGATGAAGTAAATGAGAAATTAAGACAGTGATATTATTTCAAACAAATCATTCAAAACACACACCGCAAACAAAAAGTATCGAAACTGGAAGTTACAAAACACAATCTAAACTACAAAGAAAGTTATATATCCATTATTAGTTTAGTAAAGTCCTCGAATATCAACATTATTTTAAATATTGAACAGAAATTAACTTTTTTTTTTGAAAAAGACAAATTAGTATCTACAAATGAACCTCAAAATTTGTTTTTCTTCAACAGAAGCAAGTTACTTCAATTTCGTAATGTGTAAACACAAAAGAGAGTGAAAAAAAGCATAGAACCTTTTTGCAAAAGATTGACCTACAAAGAAGTAAGTTAGTGCAAGCATTCTAGAAAGCAATAGAACAAACTACATAACTTCTAGTATATTGTGCAACTCCAAACTACAAAGTGAACTTTACAATGTCTGCGAACAAAGTCAAGACTCAACCTCCATTTAGCTATCGGAAGCGTCTATCTTTACGGATCAACAAATGGTTATTTAACCATGAAAACACTTTTCTTAGACAAAAGGAACGAACAAAAAAAAAGTAGGTAAAACTTGAGAAGACATCGATGAACTAATATTTGTCTCTGAATGTCATTTCACTGAACGTTGAAGAAGAAGAGAAAATGAGCGTTGATCAAAAAAAAAAGGAAACACAGTCAGAGTTCTTAAAAAAATCTCGAATATCTTGTTTCCCAAAGTGTGGTGATTCATTTTAAGGAATTACAATAAAAAAGGTACCTAGAAAGTTCTACTCATTTCAATTCTTTTTATTTTTTTTCTAGTTTCTGTCATTGGATCATATTCTTTCTCTTTTTTTTTTTTTTTTTTTACAAGATTCTTTGAAAACAGCTGAACCGATACATAAAATACTATGGAATGACCACTGAAAGTGTTCTTAACGCTAACCCGGAAAAAAAATATATAAATAAGATGACAGACAAAACAAATAGAAATAGAAATTTTCATATAACATGAACCAGACAATCGATTCTGGCCAGACCGAATTCCAGTATTTTTAAATAAAGTCCAAACTGCAGCAAAGTAGTGTGAATTGGGAAAATAATAATAATAATAAATAAATAAAAATAAAACAATAACTGTTTATTTTCCTTACAAATGATATAAGTTTTCATTAATTTATTCTTGTACATTCTCATTATCATAATTAAAATGTTATTCGTTCTAATAAAATTATTAAATCATAGGATTTTAATTTACTAATTGATCTAAATGGCTTGAAATTTACTAATTAACCTAAATGGCATGATGACTGAGTGACTAGCGCTCTGGTTAAGGGTTCGAGTCCCGGCGGTGCATTAAGCGTTGGGCGTATGGCTGAACACCTTTACCCCATAAAAAGTTAACATCTCATGTCTCGATAGCGGCCTGATGGCCAATTGGCTAGCGCTCTGGCCTTTGGTACCATAGGCTTCAGGTTCGAATCATGGCGATAGCATGGATGTTTGTTAGTGGTTCAGAATGTACGTT